>BCLH01003196.1:3205-21074 GCA_001602315.1 Zoysia pacifica
CCGCCATAACCTACAGGGTGCTCGATGAGTCGTTGCGATTACCTTGCGGTCGACGAAGGCGAGGACGTCGAGGGGAACGTGATGGAAGCGGCCGTAGACGGGGCCAACGACGCCCTTGACCGCGGACTCGACGGCGTCGACGCCGGAGCGGAGCGGGCCGGCGTGGTCCTTGGCGAGGCCGTACAGCCCCGCGAGGCACACCGCCGCCTGCGCCGCCGCGACCTGGACAAAGTCGAGGTACCTCAGCTTCGGGGGCCTCTTCGTCGCCGCCTCCTGCTCCTGCTGCACCGCCACCTCCCTCTCCTCCTGAAACGAACCCCCCAAATCCAAATCCAAACCAACCAAATCAGCAACGATTAGGGCAAATTCCACGCGCGTGAGCATCGATAGGATCGAGGCGGGAGGCGGAGGGATTTCGCTTGCTTACCACTCGGGGCTCCGCCATCTCACGGAATCGGACGGGCGTTTCTTCTCTCTAGAACTCTGGCGAGAACGGACGAGACGAATTTTTTTTTTCTTCCTGCTGCTGCGCTGAAGGCCTGAAACGAGGAGGCGGGGGCTTGGCAATGGTGGCTATAAAGGCCGGGTCTGGTGTCCTCAGCCGTGGGATGCGGGAGCGCGGTTTAATCGGAGCCGTCAAGATAATGCGAGAACGCTCTGGAGCAGGACAGCAACGTCGGGGCTCCCGTGAGAAGCACGGCTCGTCGCCGACGCCCGCGGCCACGTTGCAGCCATCGCCACCTCTTATCACTCCTCGCCGATCCGTGTGCGGTGTGTAGCGGTGGTTTCCGATGATGTGAGCTGATTGATGACGCTGACACGAAATTTTCTACTCGTAGAATTTTTTAGCAGTTTTCCTTAATTATTTCATACGAAATCCTGGATTGCTGCTTTAGTTCATCTAGAAAATGGCATGGTGAATAAAGGAAATCAAACTTTTCAGATAAAAATATAAATTTATACGGCGAATAAAGCTTTCTATTACCAGCGGCAAGTTGGACGCAAACTGTTGAATCCGCGATCGATCATGCAGTCCTGAACGGACTCACGTGTGTCCGGATCTGCTACTGCTTTACAGTGCCTCTCTCCTGGCTCGATCCTGTAGCCCAGCGGATTCAGATCCGATCCCGTCTTGCTGTCCTCCGATAATCAAATGTGATCCGGAGTTAGATTCAACTAAAACCTGAATAATCAAGTAACGAACGTCGACGCCATGGGGGGCAGAGCAACCTGCCTGCTGCAGGATTTGCCGGACAAATTTCTGCTTTGGTCGTACATCCAGAGTCCAGTCTAATAATAAAGCAACTTACTATCTCTGTCTTATAAGCTTATTTTTATCTTTTGTTGACTGACATTTTAATTACTAATTTTTATAAATTTTGCTAAATATAAAAACTTAGTATTTATACTTTTAAATTTTTCAAAAGAAATACTTTTAAAAAATATATAATTTATATGATTAAAATTATTTAAATTTATTAAAATTATTGATCAAAGTCATAGTCACTAAAACCTAAAAATAGAAAGAGTAGTTGCTAGAACGAAAAATAGCAGTGCGAGAGACCCTGCACCTAAACGAGCCAAAATAGCAGTGAGATTTTTCATAAGGAAAAGAAATGAGAAAACAACAGAAAGTCCAACATATTGTAGGGAGGCCCAACGAATAGCCAAACTACAGTTGAAGCACATAACGAGCACTTTGCATCTCGTACAGGCCCAATCCACTTTGTTTCAGGGGCCTCGGGCTCCTCGTCCTCGTCCCGCCACCGCCGCTGCAGCCCGGAGGGATCCTCAGCCGCGCGCTCGTTCCGTCGCCGCTGACGTGTCAAGTTTAAAGTATTTTTAACGATAAATCATTTCACAATAAAATAAATATTAGTTTCATAAATTTTTTAATAAAACAAATAATCAAAAATAAATATTTAAAAATTTTAAAAAATAATTATTTTGAGGCGGAAGCGAGTACAATGGAAACGAACCAACAGATAGCTGGAAGATCCCAATCGGAAAACTTGAAAAGATGATACGATCCAACATCTCTCCGAACTAGAGTACGAGTCTCCTCTCCAGCTACCTGTCATACTCCTAGTTATTAAAATGCAAGAATTTTTTCTGTTTTATGTATTTTTCTATGCAATTAAATTAATTCTGGTAAAATTTATGTGAGATTCTTATGTTTCATAAAAGGCCTAAAAAGAAAACCGAATGTCTTCCATTCCATTACTTGTGGTGGTGGAACAACAATCCACCTACAGCCTGTTCGCTATTTACATTACTTGTGGTGGTGGAACAACAATCCACCTACAGCCTGTTCGCTATTTACTGCGTCCGTTTCAAAATATAAATATTTTTAGTTTTTGATAAAGCTAAAATCTTTTAACTTGTATCAATAATATCTAAAAAAGTACATAATTTATAATATAAAATTTTAATTTTTATGAAAGTTTATTTAATGATAAATTCAAAAATATAATTTTATATGGTAAAATATTATTAATCTTTATATATTAAACACCGTGCGTTCTTTTCGTCCTTGTTGCACCATGTCACTTTAAAAAATATTATTAAGTAGATATTAGAAAAAAGAAAAAATAATATTAGAAAGGAGAAAAAAAATCTTTTCTCTAGCGGAACGTGCTTCTACTCGACGAGAGCAAGTATGAACCATCGTGCCATCGCAATATATTAAAGCGCAAGCGTTTTTTATAGCTTGTTACGCTATGTCACCTTAAAAAATATTAACTATCAGATTAAAATATAACGGTGGATATTAGAAAAAAATATATTTGAAAGAAGAAAAAAAATCTTTTCCCTGATCAACGTAGGAGTGTGCTTCTACTCGACAGGACAAAGGACGAATAGCCGTACCGATATAAAAGAAGTTTTTTATAAATTTATTCTACTTCTATATCTTTCAAGTATATGTTATAATTAAAAAAATTTATATATTATAAAAATATATATTTAGATACTTTAAATTGTTTTATCTTTTAAAAATGCTCCTTAATTGCTATGCTATAGATTCAATAGAACTATTTCAAAAGATATAAGAGAATTTTTTATAAATTTATTCTACTTCTATGTCTTGTAAGTATATGCTACAATTAAAAAATTTTATATGTTATAAAAATATATATTTAGATAAATTAAATTGTTTTATCTCCTAAAAATACTGCTTTATTACCGTAAGAACTAAAATTCAATCTTTTCCCTGCTTACAACTTCGGTCTTAAAAAATAGTAGATTTGGACCCAATGCTTTAATCAAACATTGCCAATATAAATTAGAAATAATTTAAATTTATTAAGTTACAAAATTAAAAATATTAACTGTCAGATTAAAATTTAACGGTGGATGTTAGAAAAGAGAAAAAATAGATATTAAAAAAAAAGAAAAAAAATATTTCTTCGGTCTAAGAGCGTGCTTCTACTCGACAAAAGCAGATATAAACGGTTGTATCATCGCAATATATTAAAGCGTAGACGTTCTGGGACAGCTTGTTGCACCATGTCACTTTAAAAAATATTAATCATCGAGTTAAAATATAATTATGTATATTAGAAAAGAAAAAAATAAATATTAAAAAAAATTTCCCTTAGTACTGTGATTCTACGGGAGTACGTAACAGCCACGCTGATCAATTTGTACCCACTGAAAAATCTTCAGGATCGCAGACGTGCAGACAATTTCCGTGCCGTTTGGTTCCTGTTGTTATGCTGACCCATTTCTTAATTAGAGGTCTAGAGGTAAGCGTCCAAATTAAGGTCATCAGATCTAAACGCAGCCGATCGAACATTTTTTTTTAAAAAAAAAAAGTGGCAGGAGCACTGCTTTTCATCAAGGAGAAGTAAAAAGAAACAACACAATACAATCTGGAGATACAAGAAGAAAGGGGTGGCAACAGGCCACCATCACCAGCAGACGCGAAGGAGAAAGAAGACCAGCAGATCGAACAATGTCCGGCCAAATTACGCAGAACAACAACGCATAGAGGACCACAAGGCAATGCAAGGATCAATCAACTTATATATTAATAAATCGTTTTACATCGCACAGCTTAATGCTTAGCACAAGAACACCAACAATTTAACCAGAAAACGAAAAGAGAGGAAAACTTCATTCCAGTTCCTCTCGGATCCAAATTAACACGAACGAATGAGAGCGCGGTAATTAAACGCTCGGCGGAAACAAACAAGGCATCATTTTTTCAGTCAGTCCGTCGTCGTCTAGCCGCGGCACTGCGTGATGGCGGAGCATCCGCGGGTGTAGGGGTTGGTCTTGACGCCGGGGTGGCAGTTGTAGTACGACGCGCCGCGCAGGCCGCAGGGGATGCCGTCCGCGCGCAGCGCGCCGTAGCTGATGTGCGGCTTGGTGCTGTTGCCGTTGGCGTTCAGGTCCTGCAGCAGCCGCCGGCGGCTGACCTGGCCGCCGAGCCTGGAGAGATCGTCCTCCTCGTCGCCGACCATACCGGCGCCGCGGCCGCGGATGCTGAGCAGATGGTCGTCCTTGTCCGCCGCGCGCGCGTAGGCCGACGCCGACGCCGCGGCCACGGCGAGCGCGGCCAGGACAGTGAGGAGGAGCGGAGCGTGACGTGCCATCGCGGGGGTGGCCGACGTGCCGGGAGAGCCTCTCTTTTTCTTGAGCGGGGGAGAGAGAGAGCCTCTCTTGCTTTGTTTGTGTGTTGTGGCGAAGGGCGCGCGCAGGGGAGGTGTTTTAAATTGGGAGGAAACGGCGATAAATCATCCATTTTTGACGGGGTTGTTCTAAAAAAGGTATGCTCGCAAATAACTGGATCGTGATGATCAGTTTAACCTTGCGTGTGATCAAGGACAACTAGATCCACCTCGTACATAGTAGTTTGGAAAATTTGAGTTTAATTTCTTTTTCCAGAATAATTTCGAAAATACGGAATCCTCAATATTCACCTCGATGGATGATGCTTATTTTTTTTAAAAAAAGAAGAAAAATGGGAAATGCGAAAGACAACAGATAGGCCAACGTATTTATTAAGGCCCCTACACGAAGCCCAACTGCAGTTTTGGCCCAGAAGCGCCAGAATAAGCACTAGAGTTTATAATCGCTTCACTTAGTATATTACTCTGGATTTAAATTATTGACACCGTTGATTTTTAATATTAATTTTAATTATTTATTTTATTCAAAAGATTGTTTAAATATGCAAAATTATTAGTTGTAATTTAAATTTCACTGATAATAAATCAAATAGTAATAATAATTTATATTTTTAAATAAAATAAATAGTCAAAATTGATATTAAAAATGTGTCAATAATTTAAAACGAGACGGAGTATAAAACAGACCCCGACATGCAGTCGGTTTTCTGCTCCCGCCACCACGGCGACCACGCTCCCTCATCTCCTGCATCTCCAGGTCTGACCGTCTCAATTACCTATTCACCCCGCCGTGTTCCTGAATTAGGGTGCGTTTGACACTTGAAATGTTTTAGATTTTTGAATGAATTACTTGGAAACGGTGCTAAACGACTAAAATAGTAAAACTTTTACCCGTTGAATCACTTGAAATGTTTTGAAAATTTAACTTGGACGAGTGAAAAGGCTCCGAGAGTGTTTCACCTGTGAATCACTTTGCTGTCAGCCATGTAACTAAAATTCAAAAAAGTTTCTTCGAGTTTCTAATTTTTTTTCAATTTGTTTTTTTAGATTCGTTTCGTTGAACTTTTTCGTGTAGGTGTCTTATGAGTTATTTCTAAAATTTTCTAAAATTATTTTATTACTTTTTGAAGTTTTTTAAAATTGTTTTATTAGTTCTCAAAATTTTTTAAAGTTATTCTAATATTTTTATTATTAATAAAAAAGAGTATATTAGTCATTTCAATCATTTTTTTCGCTTTTTTTTAAAGTCTGAATCACTGAAATTTACCAAACGGACATCTTCCAGCGGTTCATCACTTCAGCTGCCAGATGGTAGTTTTTTGCGCGACTTGCTATAGCGAATTAGAGCGCCTCAATTCATATATGAACTGCTGTTCACGCTCGATCAGTGCCATGTGCTTGGTAATGTGAATTTATGTGGAATCGTTAGTATGAAGTGAACACTGTCGGGTGCCTTTGGCTAAACAAAAGGATCGAGATTGCAAGCGTCGAGCAGATTCGTGGATTCGCGGCAACATTTATCTTGAGATTGAAGTTTTTGGCGTTGCATCCTCGTACCGTATCGACACCAAAGCAAGTGCTGACGCTGGCTGGATTGCAGGGGCCGGAGATGGAGACACAGCACTCCATTACCAGCCACCAGGTAGTGTGCTGGGTTGTCTCCCACCCTCCTCCTCCAAAGCGAAGCTACATGTAGGCTAAGCCATGGAGGGAGCACACACAGCAAGCACGAGACGGAAATGCCGACTCCTACTGCACTTCGCGTAAAGATAGCAGCATCCCTGCAGCAGCGATGTGGCCGTGCCTGGCTCGCTTTGCCTCGACACGACAGAACAGACGCGGCTGCATCCGCGTAAGCCTCTCCATCGTGAAATGAGGTGACCTTCTTCCACTCCGTACTTCTTTTGCCCTTTTATTCCCTTTCGGTTGCTGAAAGTGAAAGGATTCGGCTAGGGTTGCACGGTCTAATCTCCAAAGTTACCCCGATTTTGCCTCCATTTTCTCCACAATCAAGCGCAATATTAGTGCAGCCATCCCTCTGTGAAGCTCGCAGAACATAAACTCTGACGCAGAGTTTGCTTTCGATCGTGTCATCGTGAGATATTTTGCTAGCGCTATCTTTAGGACGACAGCTACTTCAGACGGAGGAGGACAAATATACGGAGAGATCTCTTCGATTTACCTTTAGGCAGCAGATCAATCTCAGTGCATAATGCCGCGCGCACCAACTGTTTGGCAGAATGCCCAAACCGTGGAAGTATCTATCACTGCATATGATCAACTGTGCATTTCTTGCACATGTCCTTATTCTTATTCTGATCATGGTGGCTGGTGGTTGTGGATGCAGGCTGGAGCTTTGAATAGGACGTTACCACTTGTTTCTGTTAGTGAGTAAGAATGCTGGGAGATTGCAACACTTGTGTTGAGTTGTGCATTTTTATTTTCTCCGTGGCCTTATTCATATCATCGTGGTTGCAGGTTGGACACTTCAAAGAGGCCACCGCCACTAGTTTCTGCTGCTTGAGTAAGAAGGCTCTGTGATCTCGCAAGCACGAGAGACATGAAAAGGTTGGATATTTGACAAGGACAAGGTTGCAGAGAATCAGTAACGTGTCCTATTTCCATTTCTTTTATGTAGATAGTTAATGGATGAGGAGCAGGGCGACACTCACGCGAGCATTCTATGTTGCCCCACGACAAGGAGTCCACCTCCACCTTATGCCGATATGCGGCGATCATCCGCAACGGTGAATGCACACCATTTACCATGAATTGACTGCAGAACATCACAAACAAAGTACCACAGCTGCAATTATTAGGTAAATGCTTGTTACGTCGACATCTCCTTTTGGAATATGGTGGAGTATTGTCATTTCTACTGGGAAAATATTTTCCATCGTGGATAGGCACTTACCCAAAGGTAGAGATTAATTGATCTAAGATAAATGCAAATCCCATTTTTAAAAGCAACCTACCGTTGTTTATTGTCAGGGCTATCCTTGGGTGCTTCAATTATTTGGTATTTGATTATGGTCACATGTCTATAGGTTCAGTGGCAGTTGACCCCACTATGCAATCTAAGTCGTGTGCTCTTCTTCCTGCAGAAGCATGAACTTTCACTGCATAAGGTACAGATTGTCTTCATCAGTTTCATGATGTCTTATGATGCATTCAGATGCATTCAAATAATAGCTTTTGAAATGAATAAATGGGTTCTTATCTTTTGATGTTATCTAGTTTCTTGGTTGTAATTGACCCTGTATCCTGGTAGATCATTCCCTGTTTTCCTTAGGTGCATTATTGGTAACTTTAGGGTGGTTAGCCAGTTATCATTGTCTCTCCATCAGCATCTTTTGTTTCATATATTGTTGAATTGTTTTTTTCATGTGAGATATGGTCCACCTTTATGTTTTGGTTGGAAGTTACTTAGTTCCATCATAAAGGTAGTTTTGAGGTATTTTGTCGTAATGATACACACAAAATGCTCATAACCATCGGTTCACATTTTTTATTTTTTTTGTCATTGGATTCATGCTAAGGTCCATGCGTTTGTCAGGTACCGAAGGCATCATGGTTGTTTAGGTATCTTTCTGTTATCATTTGCTCAACGGCTCACCATGTCTGGGGTCCTTTTAATCTAGGTTCATAGAGTCTAATCAATATTATCTTAAATATAACCTCAACAAATATGAACATTCTGGGATATTAAAAGCAGTGTATGCAACAATTAATTTACTGTTGTTTTCACTTTTTTTCTCTTCTGTTGTCGCACTAGTTTATTTTATCTCTCAAGCATTGGCCACACCCTTCAAACATAGCAGTTTAGAATTGAACTTTTAGCACAGATGGCACTTTGGTTTTTGGCATTTGATTTTTGATTATATGGAGCTAAATAAGGCAATGCAATTTCTACATTACAACTCAATTATACTCCTTCAAAAAGGTGGAATACATATATTATTATATTTCAATTTCAAGATTTGTACATACACTATTATTCCTACAAGGCCAAGGAAGCGTAGTAGTCTAGTAGAATTAGAAAAGCACATCATGAGAATTATTTTGAACATACCATTGCATTCCTCTACAATTTTCAGTAGAGTGACAGTTGTGGGAATTCTAGAAAAACTGAAACAGATTGTCCTGTCAACAACGATTACAGTGGACCATCTTACCTGGGATGCACTATCTAATCGGTCCAGAATATCTCAGATAAAGAGGAAATGTTAAGAATAAATCCTTCTCAGATCATGCACTATCACACTATAAAAGGGGCAGCCCTGCTCCAGAAATCGTTACATTGAGCCATTGCCTTCCTCTTTAAGACCATGCCCATTTCATCTTCTTTTGCTTCTAATATGGATGAGCATAAGTTAGGCTGCAAGGGAAATAATGTACTTCAGGAGCTTGAGAAGCTAACTACAAATGCTGAAGCAACTCAAGAGCATGTATTGAAAAAGATTCTTGAGCAGAATAAGGCTACCGAATACTTAAGTGAATTCATGAATGGGTCAACAGACATTTCTGCCTTCAGGAGCCAAGTTCCAGTAGTGACATATGATTGTGTCCAGCCCTACATTAGTAGGATTGCAATGGGTGAACAATCATCAATTTTATGTGGAGAACGAATTGTAGAACTGCTGAGAAGGTCTGTCTCTTTTTCTGATTCTTTCATCAGTTAATATTTTTTTGCGTACATAAGTACAGCATTCAAAATGTCAAAACTATCTCATACAAATTTTATGTTGTACTAGATAATATTATTGGTGCTTCTGCTTTGTCATATTTTAGTAATGTTATGACATGTGATTTTAGAAAAAACTTTATTTACAGCTCTGGAACTTCTCGGGGTGAGCCAAGATTGATGCCATCCATCTCAGAGGATCTAGACCGTCGAACACACCTCTATAGTCTCCTCATGCCCATCATGAGCAAGTAAGGCCGTTGTCTTTTTAACAGCCTCCAAATATATTTCGATTGTGCCTGAATTTTGGACTAAACTGTATGTGCATTTCTAAGTTTATTGTATTATCTTATACTCGTGATCTTGGATGTCCTAGTCACAATTAAATATAGCTTCCTGAGAGTGTCGTACTAGTAAATTTCACATGTTTGAGTCTTTTTCTAGAGCATTAGGTTTTAGAGTCTCCAGCTAGATTTCGCCTTGGGATAACAATTTTTGACTTAATCAAATGTACAGGTATATGCCAGGCCTCAGTAAAGGGAAGGCCATGTATCTACTCTTTGTGAAAGCTGAAGCATTGACTACTTCCGGCCTCCCAGTTCGATCGGTCCTCACAAGCTATTATAAGAGCCCTCACTTCTTGCACCGTAAGCACGACCAGTACAACAGCTATACCAGTCCTGACGAGGTTATTCTTTGCCCGGACAGCCGGCAGAGCATGTACTGCCAGCTGCTATGTGGCCTGGTAGAACGCCAACTCGTCCTTCGTCTTGGGGCGGTTTTCGCCTCAGCTTTCCTTCGGTCTATCAGCTTCCTTGAGCAGAACTGGTGTGATCTAGTTAACGACATTCGAACTGGCCAGCTCAATTCCAGCATCACCGACTCCGCCTGTCGGTCAGTCATGCAGAGGTTTCTTGCACCGCCCAATCCCGAGCTAGACGATGAGCTTGATGCGATATGCAGCTCCGGGTCATGGAAGGGAGTGCTAGGCAGGCTCTGGCCAAACGTCAAGTACATCGAAGCTGTTCTTACAGGCACGATGGCGCAGTACATCCCCATGCTAGAATTCTACAGCGGCGGCGGGATTCCTCTGGTCTGCACGATGTACGCGTCTTCGGAGACCTATTTCGGCGTCAATCTGAGGCCGCTCTGCAGTCCGACGGACGTGGCCTACACCATCCTCCCTAACATGGCGTATTTTGAGTTCGTACCATTGGAGAATGGCCTCAAGATGACAGACCGTGAGGAGGTGGTGGTGGAAAGTGAGAAGCTTGTCAGCCTGGTGGATGTCGAGGTCGGATGCTACTATGAGCTTGTTGTTACCACATTTTCTGGTAAGAGCAGCACCCAATTCAAACATCTTATTATGATTATTACTCAGAATTTATATGCCGATCACTGAGTTTCATGATTTCATTGGCCCAGGCCTTTACAGGTACCGCGTAGGCGATGTACTTCAGGTCACAGGCTTCTACCACCGCGCGCCCCAGTTCAAGTTCATATGCCGGAGAAACGTGATCCTGAGCGTGGACGCGGACAAAACCAACGAGGAGGACCTCCACAGCAGCGTCACCCACGCCAAGAAACTCCTGGAGGACCGAAACCCCCTCCTCCTGGAGTACACGAGCTGCACCGACACGTCCACCGTCCCCGGCCACTACGTGCTGTTCTGGGAGATCAGGTCCACCGCCGTCCACGAAGGCGCGACACCACCAGGTCCACCGTGCGACCCTCGGCTCCTCGAGAGCTGCTGCGTCGCGGTGGAGGCGTCGCTCGACTACGTCTACCGGCGGTGCAGAGCCCACGACAGGTCGGTCGGGCCGCTGGAGATTCGGCTGGTCCAAGCCGGCGCCTTCGACGCGCTGATGGATCTGTTGGTCAGCCAGGGCGGCTCGATCAACCAGTACAAAACTCCGAGGTGCATCGAGCATTCCGGGCCGGCGTTGAAGCTGCTCGATTCCATGGTCGTCGGGTGCTTCTTCAGCCCCCGGGACCCTGAGTGGACCGTGTAGGTGAGTGTGCAGGGTTAGCAGATGTGTGGTGTCTGGTCCGTATTAGACGTTTGCAGAGTTGCTTCTCGTCAGGTCTTTGATTCACGGTGTCACTTTGCCCAATAATAATCTGAGATGAGAAATTTCGTCCACGCTTGTTGCGCATACGTTTCATCTTTGTTGTTGTCATTAGCACCAGGCCCAGTTTATTCTATTGGCCCATGGGTCGTCACGTTGGGTCAGGCCACCAGACAAATTCACGCTTCATTTGCATCGTCCTCTGTAAACTGTAATCCATCACACATTCCTTCGATTTTGTTTTTCGAGCAGTTCTTCCTTCGAATTTGCTGGGTCTCCTTTTTTTTTTTTTTGATGAATCGAATCTGCTGTACTGTGAATCTGCGATGCTCGTGAACGAACAGGCGGCAGGGAAGGTCCGGCCCGTAAGAGCGGACATGTAATCAAACCCATTATATGTAGGCCCACGGCTCATCTAACAAACAACAGCGAAGAAGAGGCCGAAAGCAGGGCGAGCTGAACGGATGAAGCCAAGAATCTACTATTGCATATCACGATCAAGAAGGGTCCAATGGTTATCAAATTTGTTCGTGTATACTTCATTCAAATTCAAGCTTGTAACAAGAGTGGAATTGTTACAGAAAAGGAAAAAAAAAACAGCTCTTGTACATGTAGTAGAGTTTAGCTCAAACGAGCTAGTTTTGTCTTCAGTTTGCTTGCAGTGGTATATATGTAGAACAATTTACGTGAATTTCGTCGTATAGGCAGCATTATTTGTGATCGATACATCTCCCAAAGCACACGAGCCAGAAGCAAAATCTTAGTTTACCGAACGACAGTAAGCCCCAATTCATGCTTGCGTTGCAGACCGTCCGTCCTTCCATAGCTAAGAAGCATCAGCATCAACCTTCCTTCAGTAAGTGGTCTCGGCCCTGCACCGCTTGTTCACTGTCGTCATTGCTCTAGCACAAAACAAGCAAATATTCCTTGTCAGTTACTCCTACATGGCACTGTTACAGACCAACAGAGCATTTCTCTTCAAGGAAACTGACCATATCTGAATTTGTCGAGTGAGTCCTAGGAAGATCGCCCTTCTCTTCCTCGATGGCAGACCTGATCTCCTTCAGCTCCTTCAAGTTGACGATTTCCGATGTGAATCAGGCGGCGGACAGCAAATACCCGGAGACTGAACTGAAGGTCTGAAAGGACGATGGATGGGTTAATTAGCAGAAAGATGACGCACCGTTTTCAGCTGCTCCACCTCGGTGTGGTGTCCCTTGTTCAGCCCCTGGAGCTCCTGCATTTGACATTCAATCCTGTCAGGAACGGGAACCACGCCGGTAGCTCCGTTCATCGTTCAACTGAGCCTGAGGCCGCTAGAGAAGAAGAGAAGGGATGTGTCACTCACGTTCTGGCACGTCTTGACCTGCGCCTCGACGTCGGACCGCCAGGTTTGGACCTCCTGAATGAAACAGAGCTCAACCAACGTGTCTGATCATCAAATCATTTCCAAATCCAGGTCTGTCATTCCCTAATCATGTTAGGGCGTTGAAATCCTGATTGATCAGTTGGGCGGTCCGTACCTGCTTCAGCTTCTGGATCCTCTCCAGCAACTCCGCCTGCGACGAGGTCAGCGCCTGCGATCATCAAGCCCGTGAGAAATCGACAAGGAAGGAAGGAGTTACTACAGGCTACGCTACTGCTATCCCACACGGAATTCCGCAATGCGTATTGGGATCGAGACCCACCTTGACGCGCGCGTCCATCTGCTCGAACCCCGACAGTCTCTGCGGATCAAGATCCAGAACGCAACGATCCGTGAGTGAGCTCCAGCGAGCTGAATTCAGACCGGGGCGCCGGACTCTCTCGATTAATTGGCCGCGTACCTGACGAGGCGCCGGCGCCGGAAGAGGAGCAGGAGACGTCGCCGGCTGCGGCGGCGTCGTGGCGGTCGTCTCCGCGGCCATCTGGATCGATCTGGTAGTGACGTGGGAGGACCGAGGACCCCAGCCGGATCGAGCTCGATGGCGTCCTCCTCGCTGGCGCGATGGCTTGGTGCCTGAAGAGATGGTCGACGGAGGGTAGCAATTGTCCGCAACGCACGCTACGCTGTCGGGGTTGGTGCCTTGTTTTCTTCCTCGCCTGCCTACAAATTACAGATTAATCACCGGTTGATGGCAGGACAGCAGGCACTTCCCGCCTCGAGTTGAATGCCGCGTTGCGTCGCCTTTACGTGACCATCGCCCGTCCATGGCGGAGCCATCTGATCCACCGTTGGCTCCTCTCACATGGCGTCGTCGATCCGGGTCACCTGAATTGGAAGGTGTAAAACATGCTAGTACGTTCACGTGTGACAGTGAAACGATGAGCAACTCCCAGCGTCTCGAGAAGTCAAATTCGCTTTCAAAAAGGGGATACTTTTAGCTACCATTTGTAATTTCTGCATGATCAAAATCTTTTTTTTTTTTGGATAACTTTTAGGATGCCTCGAAAGAACAGTGATGAAGTAGTATCTGTTTTTTTTTCCATTTTCTAGAAGGTGCATGTCTGCATGGTTATTATACAGTACTCCCGTACAGCCAATCATCAGCCACGAAATAGTACATTGGGTGATGGGTTTAAATCCTGGAAACCTCTTGCGCAAAAAGAGTACTCTCAAATGCCCAACTGCCCAAGACGGTTTCACGAAGTACTTTGGGTGATTAATTTCACATGACTCAGCAAACAATCTAAGAGATACAGGGTACATTTCAGAAATGAGGATATATCAATTAGCATTTCATAACGATTAACAACAAAATTGGCATCCACATCAGCAAAACCCCATAAGTAATTAACCAGCAGCGAGTACATGGAGAAGCACATGCACATGTGCCAACCTCTGAACGGAACAGAGCAACGAGGCGTAGTAACCCCATCACATGAGCTCCTCCTCCTTGCGGAGGTACTCCCGGGCGTCGGCCTGATGCAGCACGACGACGGCGTTGGTGTCGACCTTCCTTCAGTCCTGCGCGGACCGGGCAGCGATTTCGAACCCAAGCGGCACGTCGGACATGGACATGACGACGACCCCGTCGCGGGACCTGGCGTTCTCGGTGATGCGCGCGAGGGCCGACTTGGGCACGGCGTTGCCGAAGAGGAAGGACCGCTCCGTGACGTCGGGCTTCAGCCAGACGCGGCGCCGCGCGTGCGCCGCGAGGAGGTCCAGCTCGTGCCCGGTGAGGTGGAACGAGCCGTGGTGCTTGAACTTGCCGATGGGCGTCCCCAAGCCGGCGAGGCGCGGCCGGGAGATCGGCGGATGAGCGACTCCGAGGCGTAGTAGACGCGGTTCTTGTGCAGGCGGAGGCAGTAGCGGCCCGGCTCCGCGTCGGGGCCCTCCACGGCCGGCCGCTCCAGGAGGTGCTTCAGGTTGGGGCCCGTGAACTTGAACAGCTTCTCGAAGACCATCGTGGTCTCCTTCTCGTCGAGCGGCCGCATGCCGGCGCCGGAGTGTTTGGTGCGGGGCGGCGGTTGGGGTTGGGGAACGACGGCTAGGCTTTATGCGGCAAAGCTCTCGTTCTGAGAATGAAGAAACCACTCGTATATGCGGCCATGGAGCCCATCCAACGGCTCGAAGTCAGTCGTTTTCCTCGGGATGTGTAAAAATGGTCCAAATTTATTTTCTCCTGTTTTAAAATATTGACACAATTGATTTCAATTATCTAATTCAAAATCTTTATTTAAATGTGTAAAATTATCGGTCATCTATAAAATATTTTCAGTGATGAAATAAATTATAACAAATGCAATATATGATAATTATTCTATTTCAAAAATAAGACTCGCTGTCAAAAGTAACATTGAAAATTAATTGTTAATATTTTAAAATCGAAAGGAGTTCTAAATATTTATTGTTTGTACATTTATTGACAATAAATAATCTGTACGAGTACTTTTGTGGGACAATTCACAGATTCTGCAGATTTTTCCCTAATAATACATTAGGTGATTTTTCACATGCAGGTAATACTCCATATACAATTCTTTCTGACTCGGTAACTCTCCGTGCTTGCAAGTGATTTCATATCAAACAGTAACATACTCGGACACGGGCAGTAGGCATCGGAGAATTACACCATCGTCGGGTTTGAACTTACTCTGTCCTGCACCCTGGTGGGCACGCGAGAGTTCTTGTACATCGCCGCTCCGCCGTCGGCTAACCCTGCCCGGTACCCGTAACTGTACGCCGCCGCTTCGGCCATCATGTCGCTGGCCAGCATCCCGCCGATGGCGCCGCTGACCAGTCCGGCGCCGAGGCCCACCCCGAAGTCCACCTTGTCGTCGCTCTTCCCCTTTGCCGGCGACGGCGCCGCGTATCCGGTTGCAGCGTGCGGGTAGGCAGCAGGGTTGTTACTGTACGCGTTGACCGGCGCCGCGGACGTCGGCACAGGTCCATGGCCGCCGGCGGCAACGTGCACGGGGGGCGTCTGCGGAGCCAGCGTCGTCGGGGGCAGCTGGTAAGTGTAAGGCAAGGGGTGGTAGAACTGCCGCGGCACGGGGTACGGCGATATGGGATGACCGTCGAGCGGCGGCGGCGCCTGCTGCGGCGCGACGACGGGGCCCAGGCGGTACGACACGTTGAGCGTGCCGCGCAGCTCGCAGCGGTGCACCTTGCGGACCTGGTACGACACGAGCTGCTGCGCGCGGGGGCCGGGGTCGGCGTCGCCGGCGCCGGCGCCTAGGATGTCGGCGAGCGGGACGATGACCTCGCCGACGTCGCNNNGCGGTGCACCTTGCGGACCTGGTACGACACGAGCTGCTGCGCGCGGGGGCCGGGGTCGGCGTCGCCGGCGCCGGCGCCTAGGATGTCGGCGAGCGGGACGATGACCTCGCCGACGTCGCGGTCGCCGAGGGCGCGCTCGGTGCGGAGCAGCACGTGGAGGCAGCCGGTGGCCACCGCGGCGGCGGGCGGGACGTGGAACCGGAACGTGGAGTTCCAGCACGGGTGCCGCCCGCCGTACGGGTCCGGCGGGGTGCACTGCCGCGTCAGCGGGTCCCCGGAGATGGTCACCACGGCGTACACCTCCATGCGCGAGATCAGGTTCACCCTCTTGAGGTCCTTGGCCGACTGTAGGCTCACCTCCAGCACCCTGTAAGCCATGGCTCGCTTGTTGCTCTCTCTGCTGTTATGTTTACACTTGTCAGAGGTGCGCCGCCTATATTTATAGGAGGTTGGGCTTCAGTCTTTTTCTCTAGTAATCAAATCAGTCCACATTCTAATCAAGGTTTGCGCTGACAATGATTGTGCATATCTTGTTCTGATTGCAACAATTAAGAAAAATTTTGTGCTCAAGCAGGTGACAGACAGCTCAAACTGCACCAGCGGGTATAGATCTTGGCCATCCGGTGGACGCAGCATCCGCAGACTATACCTTGAGCAACCCAACCCAGTTCAGCTAGGTTTGGCTGGTAGGACAAGACTAGAGATTATGGAAAGCATCTGATGCCTGCATGCAGGCAACAGCAACTTGGGTGATCAAGATCAAGGTTCTTGTGGGATCGAGACCATATCTCTGTCTGGTTTGGACCCCCCCTTTCGCTGCTGAAAGATGCGAGTTCTGGATATGTGCTGTCTCTTAGGAGTGGCTTTACCGCTGGACCTCTGATTGTGGCGTCCTGCCAAGAAAGCAAGAAGAACCGATGTGGTATCTTTCAATGAGAAAGCATTCTCGTGACTCGCGAGGTTAGTTTCGTCTTTGACCGGGTGCTAAAATCACCACAGAAGACAATGCACCGCTTGGATTCGTATTCGTTCGAATCTGGCTATAGCTCCACTTCATGGATTGAGAATCCGGTCTCTCACTTGCACCCACCTAATCTTGACGATATTTCAGCACCCACCTAATCATGCACGATGGTATTTCAGGTGCTCGATTCCACGACGGATACGCGGATCGAGTACCTGGTGCTGTGATCTCGACCAGGTTGGTTTGGCAGGGAAAAGCACAGGATACGGATCCTTGGTACCTTGCGGTGGAGCTCCGACGAGGAAGCGGAACGGGGAGGAGGACCCGGCGGTGGCCTCCTGCACGGGGCCGCATCCAACACCCTCATGGACGAAGCGCGGAGAGATTTGAAGCAGAGTGGCGGGCGAGGAGGCGGTCGAATTAGTATTTGGGCTGGACTATGTGATGGTCTGTGGTCGCCGGTTCTTATCCAACCGCCAACTGAGCCGTTTTCAAACTGATGAAGAATACTGATAGCTGCTTCCCGCGCTCCTCAGTCCGCTTGAATGTCAGACGTTCCCGCCATGGTTGTAACAGGCTAGCCTATAGGTCTCCCCCTCGTTGAGGTGAAGTTGGGTGGCGACTAACCTCTAGATGCCACTGCGGCGGCTGCCCTGCCCCGCGCGCGCGACGGGCAGCAGCACATACGCGCTATCCACCCTCGCCGCGCACCACCTATTCGGCGAAACGCCCCACCCGTCGGCCGCGACCGCGACGCCCCTCGCGGCCCTCCGCGCGCGGCTCGTCGCCCGCTTCCCGGTCTCCCCCGCCGCGTTC
>BCLH01003197.1:0-22476 GCA_001602315.1 Zoysia pacifica
TGAGGTATCACGGGTACGAATATGATAGCTTGGATGATGGGATATCGGAAGAACACAGGACGAGAGACGACGAGATTAATGGAGCACGGATTTCTGAGGAACAAAGAGGTAGCGGGTGTGAAGAGATGGCGGCTGGTGAGCATGAAGCAAATGATGACGAAAACATCTCGAATCTGGTTCTTGAATCAGGGATTGCCGTTGAGCAAGAAGGTGTTGCTTGCACAGTGGAAGCATGTCAGGAGCTGGATCGAAGAGACGAAGACCACACCCTGTATGCATCTTGTCATGGGGAGCCTTCTTCTGGACATGTAACAGTGGAACAGAACTTCTCTGATGCTCTTGACAACTCAGATATCCCTGATCAAGAAGTAGCAGCAAGGGAGGATAGTAGTATCCTTGAAGAGAGCTGCCTTGAGGAGACTTCAGCAGACCAGCAAGCAAAAGATTATGAGTACAATGCGAAATCTGATGGTGGATCAGAGGTCACGCCAGATGATGGCTCTGAAATGGAGATTTCTGAGGATGCTGTCTCCAATGATGGATGCAGAGAGGACTTCTCGGAGGAAGTAACCTCCAAAGCTATCAGCGCAGGTAAACTATCTTGCTTTTCGGCACAATTAAATTTCTAGATTTTGACTTTCAGAAACTTCATTTGCTGACTTGAAACAATAAATATTGTACAGAAGATGTGTTGGAACCACATTGCAACATCATAGATGAAAGTGCTGCAAACGATGTATTTGAACAAGATGGCGACCCTGAAAAAGCCCAAAGTGATGCTCAAAAGGAATATCGCATTTCAACGAGCGAAATTGAAAATGCTTCTGAAGGATCTGATATCATTTACAACATCATGGATGGCGTGAAAGATGCCCATAAGGAAATCGAAGTTACCACATATGAAAAGGAAGAATCTTGTGAAGAATCTGGTACTGCTCATGGAAGCAACCCAGACAGCATCTCTTTATGTTTTGATGATGGGGCTCAAACGGAAGTGAAGGTTATCTGCATGTTAAACAATGCATCGGAGGAGTCTGATGTCAGTCAAGGATGCAACCTCGATGATAACACAGAGTATTTTGGGGTTGATCAAGGAACTGCAGAAAATGATGACTCTGTAGTTCTCAAGGATGATTCTCAAAATGATGATTCAGAGATGGCTGAGTACAGATTGGGAGATGCTTCCAAATATTCTTTTACCACTCGAGAAGCTGAGCAGGGTGATAGCCCTGCAAACGTCTTATCTGGTGCTCAAAATGAATCCAACCAGACCACAAGTGAGGATACTGGAACTGAATCCAAGCTTACTATATGCCAACCAGAAGATGTTTCTGAAGATTGTTGTATCAGTCAAGAATCCGACCATGATGGTAGCTCTCCATATTTCACTGACGGTATTCAAAATGAATATGAGTTTACAACTTTTCATTCAGAAGGTAATCAAGAAGACTCAGATGTAATCAAGGAACACGAGGGCAAGAGTAACAGTGCATATTCTGAAAAGAAGTTGGAAAGTACAGCATGTGAATCGGGTGATGCCTCTGAAAGACCTTCTATGTCTCAAGAGGCTGATAGCACCCAAAAGGACATCACCCTTAAAAAATGGGATGTTTCTGAAGATATCCAAACTGTTGAAGAAACTAATGAACTGCTCAATGTTGAAATACTGGAGCCCAAATACGATTGCACGGTTGAAGGCCATGTTGAGGCACACAACATAGCACCAGAAGTTACTGATGCAAAAGAGCCTTCAATTGATGATATATGCGACGCGTTCGAAGGGATGAACCTTAAAGGGGATGTGTATTTTGATCCTGATGAGTCCACCTTATGTCCGAGGAATAAATTGATAATTTCCAGGAGGAGGAGAACACCTGAAGAGGAGGAATACATGCGAGGTTTCAACCCACGGGCACCAAATTTCCTTCCTCCGGAATTGGATCCAGATGCAGAAAAGGTTGATCTCAGGCATCAAATGGTGGATGAGCGGAAGAATGCTGAAGAATGGATGATTGATTTTGCACTTAGGAGGGCCGTGACAAATTTAGCTCCTGCTCAAAAGAAGAAAGTCGAGCTTCTCGTTCAGGCCTTCGAGACTGTCCTACCGCATGACGAGGATGATAAGAAAAGCATGACGCCTCCAAGGCATGTCCAAGCCTGCAACTGATAATTTTATAGGTAACTACAATTTCATGGAATGTACATAGAATAACAAAAGGGGTATCTTTGCGGTATAAAACCGTTTATTAACCTTTTTTTTGTATCACTGTATCTTTGCAGTTAGTGGCTACACTAATCGTGGTCTTGACTCATAAGCTACTAACTTGGAGGTCGCTGCAATATTAGTGCCAGGGACCTACTCCGATTTGAATGAGAACTGCTTACTGTTTGTTAGAGATCAGATCTTTAGCTGAGTTGTTAAATAGGAGCTCACTTCTGCTCCACAAGGAAGGGTAACTACTTATTTCTGATCACATCTAGTTGCTGAGGTGCAAAGGGACTAGCTCAGCAGCTGAGTTATGTAATGTGAAGTGTGTATAGATTTCTTGTGTGCTAATGTCTGATATTGTACTGATGGCTCTCCGAGACTTTGAAGAATGTCAGGGTGATGAGGTTCATGCTTCTGACCAATAAAGCTTGGATTCAATAATGTACTGATACGCAGTTTTATATGTACACATACAAAGCTAGTGTCGAGACATGTCTTTCTGAGTGCTCCATGTGTCCCGAATTACATACTTTCTGCTTACTGAAAAGCATTCAGTATTCACTGTTGTCTGCAAGAATGAATGGCCTGTCTCTGAAATCAAGACGATCAGCCTCTTGTGAGCAATGTGATACTTCAAGATGACAGTGACTTACTCCAGTCGGACAAACTGAGATACAATCTGATTCATTTGGGACGGTAAATGGTTTATTACTGAATTTTAGTAGGTGGCCGTTGCGTCGACAGTTAAGCGGCAACCGTCAGCTACTGAAAGCCGTTGCCCGTCGGTTCTAAAGAGGTTACATTCAGCCACTCTGACAGTTACAGCTTAACAGTGACAATTCCGGAACACTCTACGCGTGGTCATCCATTGAAGCATGCGTGCAAGCAGTCTCTATCATCGTTGACGCGGGAAAAGATGCGCCCATTACACGGGTCCCAGCCAACTGCCAACAGCGATCGACACGCACACGGCAGCCGACCATGGATTTTCCGATGTGATTCCATCCGAGCAATCGACGTCTACTACTACTGTACCCTGATCTGTCTACTGTAGTGTAGACTGCATGAGTAGCAATATAGACGAACTTTGCAAAAGCTTTGTGTTATGGAATTCATCGCATGATTTCCATTACTATGGCTCTGTTTAGGAATGATTTTTTCAGCTATGTTTAGATTATAAGTTAAACGAAGATTTTTCACTAATCATTGTTCAAATTTCTAAAGTGACGGTTAGAAAAAAAAAAAGTGAGATGTTTGGTGAGATTATTGTTTATTTTGACCGATAAACTACTTATAAACGAACCAGAGCCTACATCCCCAGCGTCGTCGCGCGCACGTCCCGTTCCGTCCCGTGCCGGTGCAACCTTCGTGTAGTTTTCTTCTTCCTGGATATACCGGCCAATTTGCCATATTCCGCGCGCCTTCCTCAAGCCGGCTCCTCAAAACTGCTCCTTCGACAGACCAATCGCCTTGGCAACCTATTCTTGGCAAACCACATTTCCCATCGTCGACCAAACGCAACGAAGAGGAAACAAAGAAACAGGGACGAAACGGAAGAAACCAAGAAATCTGTTGACGCCACCCCAAATCCGTCGACAGGAAATCCGTCTTCTGGTGTCCAACTCTCACCTGCATAATGCCCCTTCTGTTTTTCCAGCCGAATCGATCCGATCAGGGCAGCGCCCCGGCAACGTTCCTGGACTGATAAATCGCCGTGTGGTGATGGGTCACCACGTCCTTCCATTCCGTAAGTTTAGGAGGTAGGTGACGAGGAAGATCCATGGAGAGGGATGAAATGGAGGGGAACAAGCTCCTGCATTTCCTGGACACCCCGAGCGCGCATTACAGAAGGTGTGCATACGTTTTCCCCATCTGAATTGTATCTAAATCTACTATGTCTTGCGCATTTCTTCCTCTGGGGCATGTGCATTCCGGAAGGGATTTGCGGTTTGATGTTTTTTTCCCTGTTCTTTTGAAGGACATGCGATCCATTTGATGATGAACATGCTGGAAATGATCCCTGGGATGTATCAGGTTGGCCCTTTGATATCTTCTTCTTTGGCATTCGTTATTGTTCTATGTCATCAATGCAACAATGCCGCATGTATCAAGAATCATTTAAGTTGACTAAAAAGAAGGCATGGCACAAATTCATGGTATCAATTATAAATGATCAACTGATCATGTATTATCTGGGAGTCAGCATTGTGTTCTGCTACCAGAGAATTTCAGCATTTCGCTGAACCTTGTCATTCGTGGAATTAAATATCCTCCCATGAATTGTAGTTATCGGGTTCAACATTTCATTGTAGTGAGAAGGAAATTCCTTTCATGAGTGAATCATTTCATACCCCTGTCATTCAATTTTCTATATCTGAAACTTAAAAATAGTATATCTGCATGGGTAAGTGCTGATGAGATGGATCTGTGGACACCATTTTTTGTTCTATTCAGGGATATAGATATTTTTTGTCTATCCTTAAATGCATGATTAAAAGTTTCCACTGAGCTGGCATCTGTGCTACAAATGATTTTTTTGCGATGATTGTCAGAAACAGCTAATGCAAGGGAAATGTTGGAATATCTGCTGAACCAACCGGCAAACAAGTTCTGTGCAGACTGCAGCTACCCTGATCCAAAATGGGTGTATGTATCATTTTTAACAATGTTCATCTTGGATGTTTGACACATCATTTTTTTCTTTTGCACATTGCCTGTTGTTTGAGTTTTTACCAGCAGATTATTATAAGATAACACTATTGAGCCAGTTTAAAGTGACCCTACATTGCTTTCTTTTCATTTTATTTTTTGAAATATGAGATCTTACTACATTATTTCATAGATTGAGTACGCAAATGTCCTAACTTAAAAAACACCCTCATTTGAGGTATTATTGCAAGCAAATGGTCAGTTTAATTTGTTTGTGGGAACACATCACCTTTTTTATGTAACAATGCTCGAATAAATCTTCCAGATTTTCCTCTACCGCTCAACTATTTTTGCACTTGCAGGGCCTTGCCATTTGGGGCATTCATTTGCATTAAGTGCTCTGGGACTCATAGAAGTCTTGGCGTGCACATATCAAAGGTGCTATTTTCGTATAGTTTTAGTTCTCTTTTTGGGTTCTACCATTCGCCAACTCTTAGTGATATGTCAGCTTTACTTATTCCTAGTTTCTTGTTGTATGGTTCGAGCTACTTTTAAAACCAAAGCCTTTCCAAGAGGTTGATTCAAAGCAACTACGTGGTAGTATGAAAAAACAGCTGCCATAATGCAACAAGGAAACATTGCAGATGTGCAATTTTTTCTTGCCAAAAGAAAGGTCATCAGGACACAGCTTTATTTATTTATTGCTGTGTGGAATGTCTGATTCGTGATTGTGGTGTTACTTAAGTTTTCTTTGTGGTTAAGCATAGCCTTCGGTGAATATTATTTTAACCAATCACTATTTTTTTTTTCAATCCCGCAGGTGATTTCAGTTAATCTGGACGAGTGGACAGACGAAGAAGTCAATTGTTTGGCTGAATCAGGTGGAAATTCTGTTGTGAACGCAAAATACGAGGCTTTTGTACCTGAAAACAAGAAGCCAAAACATGATTGCTCAGTGGAGGAGCGGAATGACTTCATTAGGTATAAGCATCAAGCTAGTTCCTTATCTGTACTTTCCTAAACCTGTCTGACAAAACTATGTTTTTTCCATTTATCTGTTTTTATGCAGGAGAAAGTATCAGTTTCAGCAATTTGTGTGTGATCCACAGTTTTCATGTCCTTTACCGCTTAATAGCAAGCGCGGAGCAGATAAACATCACCAGCAGCAGGCCGCCTCCCGGCATGGTTTTGGCCATGCTTTCAGGAATAGCTGGAGGAAAAAGGATTCATCAGAGCACAAAGGACCAAAGAAAATGGTATGATGAACTCATTGTTGCTAAATTTCAAGTTGATGTGGCACATGATACATTGCTTTTACTGTAACAGCATTTGTTTGTTCCATTTCAGATGGATGTAGGAATGGTAGAATTTGTTGGACTAATCAAGGTCAATATCGTAAGAGGCACCAATTTAGCTGTTCGTGATGTGATGTCAAGTGATCCGTATGTCATGATTAATCTAGGACATCAAGTAAGCAAATATTATTGGTAGATATGACAGCTGCTTACTTTTGCAAAGATATTTACTTCTGTTCCCAGTGAGACTTCGATTGAACATGTTCATCTTTTTCAGTCTATGAAAACGAAGGTGATCAAGAGCACTCTGAATCCAATTTGGAATGAAAGACTAATGCTTTCAATCCCGGACCCTGTTCCACCTCTGAAACTTGTAAGTTTCGTTTTTTCAATGAACATAATATGATCAATTTTCGAACACATTTTAGTAGTCTCAAAACTCATACTACTATTTTATACTCGTGCTTCGTGACAGCAAGTATTTGACAAAGACACATTCAGCTCCGACGACCGGATGGGCGAGGCTGAGGTGGACATCCGGCCGCTGATCTCTGCGACGAAAGAGCACGAGAACTCCACCATCTCCAACCCGACGGAGCTCTACAGATGGTCGGCCAGGGACGATGGCCACGGCGTACTTGCCAAGGATAGCATCATCTCCATCGTGGACGGCAACGTCAAGCAGGAGATCACGCTGAAGCTCCAGAACGTCGAGCGTGGGGAGATCGAGATCGAGATCGAATGTGTGCCACTCAGTCAGTAGCAGCTTCCTGCGCAGGGATGGAAAGAAAAATGGTTCACTGTTGTGCCGTGGACATTGTCTGCTTTGCATATCCAGTGACCTTCTCTTGCTCTATGCCTGTACATGTGTCAGATTTGTTGTATTATAGATAGTCAGAAGGAAGATCATCTATAAAACACAATATTGGGAAATTTATGTTTATTGTCAATGAGAAAACGGCTACAGTAGCAGAGTTTCGGGATGGAAAAAATCGAAATGTATGTTTAGACGATGTTTGGGTGGTAGGCTCATGAATATGTGGGGATGAGGTTGTGCAAATAGCCTCTACAATTGAGTTTCAAAATTGTGAGAATAGTATGATTTGGCAGATCTTGACTAAGCATTTACTCTTCACAATTTATAAAATTCTGAGGAAATTTCCAGCCTGCTTTTTTGCTCTCTTTTTGGAAGTTGAACGTGCCACCGAGAGTGTAGTTTTTTTTTTCTTTCTGAGGCTGTTATCAAAAAATAAACTTCTAACTCGAGATAATGTAGAGAGAGAGCAAATTGATACTAGTAATCAGTGCTTGTTTTATACAGAAAAAAGGAACTATCGATTTTTTTTGGGTGTTGCAGCTAGATCTGTTTGGGAGGGTGTTTCTGAAATTATAGGTAAGCAGATAGAACCTGGTTTTTGAGTCAGTTGCTTCCAAATGGCGCTGCAATGAGAAGGTTTTAGTGCTGAAAATATGACTACATCAGCGGTGTTGTGGTCAATGTGATAAATAAGAAATTCTATCTGTTTTCAGAATGGGAGCTGTAGAAATGCTGATCAGATTTGGCGTCGAGCCTTACCGATGTTCAGGAACTGGGAGCTGCTGTGCCCAGTGAAGAACATCCAGGAGTATTATCAACTAAAATTCAGAATTCACTGTCCCTTTGTAGAATTCTGAATTTCCGAGGAATTCAGCCTGTTTTTGTGCTTGCTGTTTGGCAGTTGTATGTGCCACCTAGAGTACACTTTTTTCTGAGGAATCTAGATAGGCAAGTGGAACCTACTCGTTTTGGGTCAGTTGCTTCCAAATGGTTCTGCAATGAGAAGGTTTTAGTGCTGAAAATATGACTACATCAGCGGTGTTGTGGTCAATGTGGTAAATAAGAAATTCTATCTGTTTTCAGAATGGGAGCTGTAGAAATGCGGATCAGATTTGGCGTCGAGCCTTACCGATGTTCAGGAACTGGGAGGTGCTTTGCCCAGGGAAGAACATCCAGGAATTCAACTTGATCTTGGAGAGATAGCACAGGATGAGTTCCAGACAGGGAAGACTCAAATGATGGGAAACGGAGTATGGAGACCTGGTGGTGCTCAATGGAAGCTTCTCCAGGTGCTGACATGGGAGACTGTAAGCGGAGAGTTTATACCCTACTTGCATTGTTGCAGGTTTTTAGTGTTCAGTGGATATTGTGGATTCATTTTCATTTTCTATTTAGAAAAATTCCTTGCAGGTCACCGTCAGATCTTGATATCTTCCACCAAAGTTTCCCCCTCCATTTGCAGATCTCCATCGGTCAGCAAGAACGTCGTTTCAGTGCCGATGGTGACGGGAAATCACGCAGCTTTGCTGAAAATTCCGCACAAAACTGTTAGTCTTGGCAAAATCAAACACAAAGCAGTGCATTGGTCCAAACAAAGTCGTCGCAACCAACAGTATATGAAGAATTTGGAAAAGCTGTTGTTCCAGAAGACTGCGAAACAGGAGTATCTATCTATTCTCTGCCAGTGCAAACAGTTCTGGAGACTGGACTTCTGTAGTGTAGTATCTCAGATCTCATACGCGTAAACAAATTTGGTTATTTGCTTGCCCTGTTCAAGGTTCGAGCACGATGCAAGTGCAACCATGGACGCAATCCACCTGGCGTACGTGCTCCTCTTCGTCTTCACCTTCTTCCTCCTCGGTCTCCGGCGTCGCGGGGCTCCTCCGGCGAAGCCGAAACGGACGACGGCGCACTGCCCGTTCTCCAATCCGATCCTGGGCAACACCCTCGAGTTCATTCGCAACCGGCGCCGCTTCTTCGACTGGTACACCGACCTGCTCCGCGCGGCGCCCTCCGGCACCATCGAGGCGTGGGGGCCCTTCGGCGTCGGCCACGCCGTGACGACCTCGTCCCCCGCCGATGTGGACCATCTCCTGTGCGCCAACTTTGGCAACTACGCCAAGGGCGCGCAGTTCCGGGGCGCAACGGCTGAGCTCATCGGCGACGGACTATTCGCCGCAGACGGGAGGCTATGGAAACTCCAGCGCAAGGTGGCGTCGTATGCGTTCTCGTCGCGCTCGCTCCGGCGGTTCACGGACGAGGTCCTCGCCGTGCACCTGCAACGCCGGTTACTGCCGTTCCTGGACGCCGCGGCTGGGAACGGCGGCGTGGCCGTCGACCTGCAGGACGCGCTGCGGCGGTTCGGGTTCGACACCATATGCCACGTCGCGTTCGGCGTCGAGAGCTCGTCGCTCCTCCAGGGCGCAGACGACCGGCGGCACGAGGCGCTCTTCGCGGCGTTCGACACGGCCCTTCAGATTCCGTTCGCGCGGGCGCTGACGCCGGCCACGTGGGTGCGGAGGCTCACCAAGCTCCTCGATGTCGGAAAGTCTCGCCGGCTCCGGGAGGCCGTCGACGTCATCGACGCCTACGCCATGTCCGTCGTCGAATCGAAGGAGGCGCGTCAAAGAGACGGCCTCGAGGACGGGGACCCGGACCTGCTGGCGCGGTTCATGGCGGCCATGGAGGAGGATGACGGCGGCGAGCTCGGCGCCAAGTTCCCGACGCCGGAGGCGAAGCGCCGGTTCCTGAGGGACGTGGTGGTCAGCTTCGTGCTGGCGGGCAAGGACACGACGTCGTCGGCGCTGACCTGGTTTTTCTGGCTCCTCGCCGCGAACCCGCGGTGCGAGCGACGCGTCCACGAGGAGGCCGTCTCGCGCCGCGGCGACGTGAAGGGTATGCACTACCTGCACGCCGCGCTCACTGAGGCGATGCGCCTCTACCCGCCGGTGCCGTTCAACGGGAGGGTGGCAGTAGCCGACGACGGGCTGCCGAGCGGCGCGGCGATCTGTGCGGGGTGGTACGCCAACTACTCCGCGTACGCGATGGGACGGATGGAGAAGCTGTGGGGCAAGGACTGCATGGAGTTCGTGCCGGAGCGCTGGCTGGGCGCCGGTGGCGAGTTCGTGCCGGTGGACGCGGCGAGATACCCTGTTTTCCACGCCGGGCCAAGGGTGTGCCTGGGGAAGGAGATGGCGTACGCGCAGATGAAGACGGTCGCGGCAGCCGTGATCCAGCGGTTTAGAATAAAGGTGGTCTCGCCTGCGGCCAGCATGGATACGCCGGCAGCCTACGAGATGACGGCGACGATGAAGATGGAAGGCGGGCTGCGGGTGCAGCTAGCGAGGCGGGAAAAGTCAGCTGAGTGATGCTAGCTGTTCTCGATTGACTGATCGAAACTGTTAGAGAAGACTGACTAAAAGTCATCTTGGTGACATCATCTTGGCAACACTGGATGTAATTAATGATCGTATAGGGTGTAAATAAAAAGTAAATAAATCGTATAATCCTATGCCTCCATAGTTCTTCGTTAAGGTTATAGATCATGCCACTCTTTCTATGTAAGCATCTCCTATCAACTTTGCTGCCCCACCAATATTTTGAAATGAGGGGATACTGCTCTATGGCACTGCCGTCTCCCTCGGACTGACGTTCACAGAGCCAGCTCCTTGTGTTTATTCTTCTCTCCCATGTAATCACTTTTGTGATCCTGCTGATCCATTTTCACCCGTCCTAGAATATTTATCATTTTTTTTACTTTTAGATATTAATATTTGATCATTTATCTTATTAAAAATTATACAAATATAAAATAAAAAATCACGCTTAAAGTATTTCTAATAATACTCCACCCTCCCAAGTGACCCGTTGCAATGCCAATAGCGTAGTCTCACTCCCAAGAGACCCGTTGGAATGCCAATAGCGCAATCTCAGGATCAACTTCTATCAAATGATAGGGCACATTATAACATATGTTAAAAATTAATTATATTTTTATCATTGTTTGTATAGAAAAGGATACTTAATGGAGTAGTAAATTAATCTTTGGAATACAAAGTTATATGAAAATAACGATAAAAAATTTATGATGTAGTAATATATGTTATTATGTGCTTTTAACATCTCTTAAAATTTCATTTTTAACATTACAATTATGTAAGAAAATATATAAATAAATTGTATTAGAGAGTTTGAGGGGCACCTTGAATAAAAAAATAGTTTAGGGGGTCACTATAATGTCAGTTCTCATATACTAGTATTAAATTAAAGATCATGGTGCAGCATAGAGCTGTGCCAAGGCGAGGGAGTTTGTGGTAATCGCTCCCATGCCTACGTAAAAAACAGGTCCACAGAGTTCACACCATTCACCTCCATACATTTGTGTATGCGAGAAAATCAAACCCATACCGAAGAAAGGACGACGTGATGCAAGAAGAATATCCACTGTGCATGAATGAGAAGCTTCGAAGTATTTCCTAAAGTCTCCAGCACCGGACACGTCCATATAGTACATAATCCAAGTTTCGAGGTATCTACAGTGACTCTATATAAGCAACACCAATTAAAAAATCTAGCTCCGGAATGTAATAATAACTCGAGTTAACCGTTTTACGTGAAATAAAAACTAATCTGTGAGGAGAAATAGGTTTGAAGCCGTATTTCGAGCAAAAAGATGTTACATCTGGAGAAGGCATAGGTAGTCTGAACTTAGAGCACAGTGAGAACCGCATCCATCAAGCACCAGTAGCGTAGTAATTAGAGATGGTAGTTTCACCCTAGGCCGACAGGATACACCTGCACCTAACCCGAACAACCATGGGTGCAAGAGCGGGTTTTATATTTTACTCACGGGTGTAAGCTTTAGAAAGCACTGCAGATAACAGAGAAAGCGAAGCCGAAGTAAGTCGAAGATGAAAGTAGTTGCAGATGAGTCATCGGACAGTCCGGTGATGTCACTGGACTGTCTGATGAGCCATAAGATGCAAGTCCAAAGAGATGTGCTATCTGAATTCAAGGTGAAGTCATCGAATAGTCCGGTAAACCAATGACCGAACAGTCAGATGAACCAAAAGACGAAGTCCAAAAGAAATGTCACTAGAAGTCTAAAAGTGAGAGTCACTAGACACTAGACACTCTGGTGAAAGTATGCACCGAACAGTTCGGTATCATAGGGAATGGATTTCAGAGAAGGTTTTTTTCCTAGTATGCTGATAGAAGGAGTAATCGGATAATCTAATGATACGTTGGACAGTCCAATGGGAGGAGTCACCGGACAGTCCGATGACTGCCAAAAGCAGTCAGCTTTATGACATCACGTTTCAGTGGTTGTTTTTGGGCTTGGAGCCTATTTAAACCGTGGAGAGGGCGTTTTTCAACGTGCTTGAGGTTTGAATTACTGGAGCAAACTTGTGAGAGCCAAAGAACACCAAGAAGAGAGCATAAGACAAGTTTGGAAATCTTTTCTGCTAGTAAGAGAGTGATAAAGAGCATGCATATATTTCTAGAGCTTGTAGAGCTTTGAGATGAGTGATCTTTGCCTATTACTTTTGGTTGAGCAGCCTAGACCGGCTAGAAGTCAGTGTTCGAGCTTTCGAAGAGATTGTCAAAGACGACATCAAGTTTGTGAGTGGTCTAGAAGAGCTCATCCGTTAGATTTGTAAAATGTGTCTGTGGAGAGATTTCATTCGTCATATTTGTAAAATAAAACAACTCTGGGTGCATTTTCCGTGTGTATGTAGTTTAACTCATCTCTATTGGGATGTTTTATCAGGTGTAGGTAGAAAAGAAAAACTATTCTTTTTAAAGAGTAGAAATAAAGATAATGAAGGTGTGTCCATCTGAAAAGCCTGAAGAGTAAGTAACCCCTATCTCTGTAAGAGTGCTTAGGATCCCTGAAAGAGAAAAACATATGTAAGTATATTTCCTTAATAGAGCAAGCTTTTTTTAAATTCTCTGCTAGTCTTAATGTGCGAGTTGACTTTTTTATGCTAAGACCCTAAAGGAGAATCCTCTAGTGGTATTTTCTCATTTAAGTTGTATGTTTGGCATATGAGAGAACCTTGTGCAGTAGAGAAGTGTTCCCTTTAATGTAACTAGCTTAGGAGACGATTAAAAATTCAACTTGTATAACTAATGACTAGGGACGCTTAAAGAAAAGTAAAACAAACTCCAAAGAATTTACATACCATATGATGAGTAGTGAGTAGGATTTTAACAACCTATTTCAAAACCTAATTGGCTGCCTCGTAAGCCTCGTCAACCTGCAAAAGATCATGAAAATTACAAATTTTGTAAAAGAATATATAAGTTCATCAAATAATTAACAACAATTAATTATTAACTAACCATAATCCTAGCGCCTTGTGCTAGAAGAATATTTAATAATGCCCTAGATAAGAACAATTTTTTTAACTTATTATTTTTTATATATTCGTGTGGTATTTGAGCCATGCCATAATTGAAGATCTAAAATATTTAAATCTTGAAGTTAATACTAAAAAGATTTCCACCACTGTAGACAATAATAATATAATTAAGGTGCAGATTATGTCCATACGAATTATATAGTTGGCATACTAGTAACACTCAACTAAATTTAGTAGCAGATTAGGTTTTCAATTTTTATATAGCTTGAGGATTAAGACACGATGATATAGATAAAAAATCAAAGTTTTACATAAAGAATATAAGCAGCTTATAGCACAACAAGCATAATTAAATAACTATTATTTTACAATCCTTCGAAAATATCACACGAACAATCCTACCTAAAGGAAATAGAAAACCTAACTTGCAAGGAACATTACCACAAGATACGGAACACCATATAGTCAAAGTGAAAGAGTTAGTACAAGAAATATAAAAATTAATTCGTCTTTATTATATATCAGAATATAATAAAATTTAAAAGAATCAGCTAGGTACTTATCACCATCTATTAGGTTCTCAGACTACGAAACGCTTAAATAAGACTCCAGGTATTAATAGGAGAAAAGAAATACTATGCTTCAGTTCCTAAGTTATAGAAAAACTAAATAGTGGTCAAGATGAAGAATTAGCTCTTTCTTCATATGGAATCTTATCATCTGTTAAAGCCATAAATTTAGGAAAATAGACATATTTAAAAGTCTCATTAGAAGAGACAAAACCATCCAGCTGGTAAGACAAGAATCTATAATATTATCTTTCTTGAATATAATTAAAAATAAATATGATGGCATGAATGATCTTGAAGAGGTAATAGACATAGAAAGATATCTAGAAAAATATCAAAGGGATGCATTAAGATGAATATTATCTATTTGATATTTTCTAGATCTTTTTTTGCACTTATTTTTAATTTTATTCATGAAAAATAATAGTTTAGAGTCATATATGGTTTTTAATTTTACATTTATATGGTTTTCCCTTTTAGGGACCCTAAGAAGACTTATAGAGATAGGGGTTACTTATATACAAAGGTACATAGGTGAATGGTGCAAACTCCGTGGACCTTTTTTTTACATGGACATAGGAGTGATTGGCACAAACTCCCTCTCCTTGGCACAACTCCATCTGCACTATGGTCTTTAATTTAGTAAATTTTGGGATAAGTAGATGTGATTATTTGTATGTGTGATAGGTCTTGTGCGATTATGAAACTATTCTTGGCAGTAGCGGAGCCAAGATCTCCTCGTGCCAGGTGCTAAACATTTGAACCGGTGTTAAAACAAGTGAATTTAAGTAAAATTTCAATATTTTTTAGCTATTTTTTAACATTTTTAATAGAAAACTAGCTACAGGACCGGTGCTGCGGCACCGGCCCTGTCTCCGCCCCTGATTCTTGGTTTGGATATTTTTGAAGAGGTCTTGTGAAAATCATATTTTTCACTTCTTATACAAAGCACATTGTACAATGAGTTAATAAGAAATGATCATTCAAATAGATCTAGCGGTTAAAAATTAGAAGCTACCTGCTAGAAAATTATAAGTAGCCAATGTCTGCAGATGCAGAAATAGGGGACCCTTCATCAGTGTTATTGGTCATTTAGTCGCAACTTATTGACTTCACTGAATCAACTAACCAGTTGAGTTTTTTGTTCTTTACCTGGTACGATGAAATCTGGCTAAAAACATACTAGCAAAATATACTCAACTCTTGATCTCCTTTCATCAGAATAGCTACTCCCTCAGATCCCCACAAGAAATGACCCTTTTAGGAAATTAAAAAGCTATGAAAAAAATCTCTTTTTCTAAAGACTGGCTGATTTTTGATACCATTAGTCTGAAAACCGACTGAAATCAAATGAGGAAGCAACTACCATAGCCATTCCCCACTTCGTAATTTAGTCACATAAAGAAAATGAGATGCATGAGAAGCATGTATAACTTACTTTACTACACATATATGAATGTCAGTATAGGAACGCAAGTATTTTGGTTGACAAATAAGCGTACATCATGCGCATACGACTTTGGTTCATTACGGGAGAAAAACTTTGTTCCAAAACAAAGCCTTTATTACATAATTAAGCATGGCACCATGCAAATAAAGTACATAGTCAGGGTGGCTGATTATTCATGGGGGCTTCCAGATTCAAAGATGATGGGAATTCAGGCAACTGGACCCCAATATTTTTTTCTGTCTGACCCAGAAGTGCCTTTATTACGAGTGTGTTTTCCGGGCTCTCTTTTTTCATCGTTGAGATCACTACACTGGAAGGCACAAGACCCTTGCTCGGAGGAATAGGATTTTTATTGGTCATGAGCTCAAGACGCTTCCCATCAGCCAAAAAGTTTATCTCCAATCTTGCGGACCGACCATCTCTGATAGCCTTTTTGTTGTCACGGTCCACCAAAAACAGTGTCCTTGAATTTGTTGAAGCGGCGACGCATCTAATCATGGTCACGCTTCTCTCCAAAAGCCTTGCACCAGCGTTCATATAAGTTCCACAGGGCTTCATCTGACTCGAGGTCCTTGGCGTCGGCCACAAATTCCACCTTACCTATAGGCGTAGGTCCGCAGATCAGATCATATCATTTTTTTTTGGGTAATGATAGCAAGATGTATGGCATATATTAAAATAAGAAATGGTCGTGTACATGCACATGCTTATATTAGCAAGCCTCCAATCACATTAAGATTCTATCCTATAATCAAAACCTGTGAAAACTTTTTCGCCGAAATTTCCTCAAAATTTCGGGTATTGCGTATTTACCAGTGGGGGCGAAATAAAAACGTACGGGCCAAAATTTTTCAGTGGAATTTTGCATTCCCGCGCTCAGCGGCCCGCTAGGGCAGGTTTCGCGCGCGCCGCAGCCTGCCAGGCCAAGTTTGGCGCCCACGACCCAGTGACGTATCTCTAAATCCCTAAATCTGATTATTTGCCCCAAATTTTATCCCCAGCCTCCCAACTGCTCGACACCTTCACAGAGGCGGAGCTCCGGCGACCAGGGAGGCAGCGCCGCAGCGGTGCTGCACGGCTAAGGCGGAGCTCCGACGGCAGAGGCGCTGCACGGCTGCCCAGGCGGAGCTCCGGTGGCCAGAGCAAGGGCACTGCAGCAGGAGTCGTGCTTCCAGGTCGACGTCGAGCGACATGGCTGCTGTGAAGTGAACATTGACCTCGAGTGAGATGGAATTCAAGGGGCTGCGACCCAGACGAAGGGGAAGGAGGTAGCTGGTGGCAGTGGGTTGTCCAATAGAGTTGGAGACCAAAGCACATCAAAAAATGGTGTTACTCCATCGGGAGAGCATGTGTATGCTAAGTAAAATTTGCTCTGTTTTTAAATTACTTGCAAATACTAGAATAATGGTTCCTCAGTTTGCTTTTCTAATCGTTGTCTTCTAATTTGATATAGCATTTGAACATTCCACATTCTGTCTTAGTGTAAATGTTTTTTATTTGTAGGGAGACGAATGGAGCTACGAGAACCAATTGAAAATCCATGGAGTCATGGTGAGAAGTGAAAAGCTAATGGCTTCAGATGTGCTTATTTTACTGCTGCAAGGGAAAGTGGAGGTCCAACCAGTCTAAGAATGCATGTAGCTGGATTACAAGGTGATGTGGTAGCTTGTCCGAATGTACCGCCTAATGTTAGAGAGATAATGCTGTCTGAAGTGGCAATGAAGAAAAAAAAAAGGGAAAATAAGGAGCATCGCCTCTTTGTTGAAAAGGAAATTATGCGAAAAAATTTGGAAAAGGCTAGCAGGGCAAATGCTATTCCTCTTGATGAGGAGGGACAAGTTCGAATAGCCATGAGAGAATCTCTACGGGATCTTCGTTTGGATGTTGGCAGCATTCCACCATTTTGTAGTAGAAGTGGCAGTGGTAGTAGGGCTGCAAGTTGCTCAACTAATCAAACTCAGATTAACAACTACTATCAAAGTTCAACTTCTTCAAGAGATCTCTATGATATAGATTTGGGGCGCAGCAAGTTGACCTCACAGCCAAAGGTGAAAATTATGCTCATGGGGGATGCAAAAGTAAAGCTTGAAAAAGCACTATCCAAGTGGTTTCATGCAAATGATATCCCTGGGAGGAAAGCAAACTGCCCATTTTTTCGACAAGCCATTAAATTTGTTCAACAGCTTGGGGAGGGAGTTGCTATACCGTGCGGAAAAGAAATAGATGGCACATTCTTGGATATGAACTATAATGACCTGCAGGCTCACATGGATGATTTTAAGGAAGATTGGGATCGATTGGAGTTACCATCATGTGTGATTCATGGACAAGTCCAACTATGATGAGTATTATTAACTTCATGATCTTTTGCAATGGTCGTATGTTCTTTCACAAGTCTGTAAATGTAACAGGTCATTCCCAAAATGCAAAATTTATTTATAATTGTATTCGAGAGGTGATTGTTGAAGAGATTGGGACAAAGTTTGTAGTTCAAATTGTGACGGACAATGGCTCAAACTATAAGAAAGCATGCAAGCAGTTCACTGCAGAGTATCCACATATTACTTGGCAACCATATGCAGCTCATACTATCAATTTACTTTTGAAGGACATAACATGTTTTGATGAGGTTTAAGAATTAGTGGAAAGTGCAAAACGGATATGTAGATTCTTCTACAATCATAATAGGTAACTCATGTCATTTAGCATTGAAGATTAATACATATACATGTACACTGACCTTGTTTTTCTTTCTTACTAGGCTCCACGCTACGATGCGAGAAAAGATTGGCGGAGAATTGATTCGATGGAATGCCACTAGATTTGGGACAGTTTTCATGTTCTTACAGAGTTTTTGGGACAAACAAGATAAGTTCAAGGCATGGATGATATCTAATGAGTGGACAATTAGTGAATGGAGAAAAGAGGATGACCACAGCTTCACGTATGATTGCTTGACAAGCAGGCAGTGGTGGGATGATATGGAGTTGATGTTGAAAGCTGTCACACTAATCTACTCTATACTTCGTCATGCTGATCAACAAAAGAATGGAATCATATCTGAATTTGTTCCAAAAATGCAATCTGCTCATCTTGAAATACGTGCTAAATTAAGCCATGATGAGCATCCTGCTTCTAAACATCTTCTAGAGAGGTTAGAAGTGGTGATCCGTGCGAGAATGCGATATCTTATGAGCGAGAGCCTCATGCTTGCAGGTAAGAACCCAAGACTGATATGAAATTTTGTCACTTTGTGTTACTTTCTTTCTGCATTCTGAATTTTTTCCCTAAACTTGTTTTTGTGTTGCCAGCTGCTGCCCTTGATCCTGAGACATTATATAGGACAAAATTTGCACAAAAATCACATAATAAGATGGCTGTAACTTTAGCACTGCAGCAGATTGCACACTCATCTGAGGAAGCATCGCGTGCTATTGAACAATTTACTATGTTCAGTGCAAAGAGAGGTTTATTTGGAGGAGAGGAGGCTCGGTGCTCAGGTATTGGTGGTCGTATAAATGCAGGTCGATATCATTTCATTTATGGCATTTTGTGTACGTGCAGGTTTACTTTTTTTTTTAAATAACAGTGCAGGTTTACTTACCTTGTCATTTATTTCAGCGGACTGGTGGGGTCAATTTGGAGGACAGTGCAAAGAACTCCAAAAGCTTGCAATGCGCATTGTTTCACAATGCATGTCATCCAGCGGGTGTGAGCGAAACTAGAGCACATTTGCTTTGGTGCATACCAAACTGAGAAATAGGTTAGGCTATGACAAGCTCCATAAGTTAGTCTACGTTCATTACAATTTGAAGTTGTGCATCCAACAATTTAAAGCTGACTTTCAATGCCTTCAAGAAAAGGAATCTGATCCATGTGGCATCATGATAGATGTTGCTCTATATAATGAAAAAAACCCAATCATGGACTGGTTGTCCAACTCTATGAGTGAATCTATGCCAACTTTCGATGAATATGATAACAATGATCCTAATTCTTCTTCACCTAGCAAATTTTTAAGTGAGAAGTTAGAAATCGATGAAACAGAACTAGCTTTATTTAAAAGGAAACATTCTTTTGAGATAAAGGGAGGTAAAAGAAAATGGAAAAAGCGATCAAAGGAAGAAGAAGAAGGTGATATTTCAGATTATTATGAGTCAGATAATTCTTTGAATGGTAGCCCAACCTATGCTGAGTCAGGAGACAGCAGTTCTGATGAAAGTAATGGTAAAAGAGCTATTGGTATTGGTGTCTGTGGTTCAGGTTATTCCACTCAATTTGCATGTCCTACACTCGAATTTATATTCTTAGTTAAATGCATACAAACTTATAATACCCAACTGTGAGCCTCCACGAACTGGTAAGATTTTGTGACCCAATTTAGAATATGCTTTTTGATTTGATCTTGTGCGCATATTTTGTTCATTGCGCTTATATGCATTCTTAAGGATGAAAGCTGTCAAGGAGAAGATGCATCTAGATGTAACTATTGTGCTCTTTTGTGGTGGACAGTGAAACTTTTGCAATTAGACACCTATGTTGGTGGTAAGCTTCAAACATGTAAATATATTGTATCTGTATGTATAGTGGAGTCCCATATTTTGTGGTTATGTGGTGGACAATGGAGTTCGTTAGGCACCTATATTGGTGATAAACTTTAAACATGTTATTATATTGCATTTGGATCGATGTTCTGTAGTGGACTCTCATATTTTGTGAATAGTGAAACTTATGTTATTAGACACCTAAGTTGATGATAGGCTTCAAACATGTAAATATATAAACTTATATATTATGTTTAGTGTACCAAACTTATATAATGTGCTATGGACTTAATATATTATTATATTTCTATGCTTTTGAATGAAACTGGTGACTCAATGGATTAAAGATTATTTGTAAAGACATCATGCCAAATTTCATTTAAAAAATTTGAATTTTTTGAATTCAAATCTGTGTATACCCGATATTTTCGATATATCATGTTTTCTGGTGACCTCCGATATTTTTTTCTACCGAAAAAAATTTCGTAGATCGAAACCCTCCAAACAAATGAAAGAAACAAAGAGGCGAATTTATATGATGGATGAATTCAACTGCATGCGCGAACGTATACGAGTGTGGATCCTTGCAGTAGTTAAAATTTGTGCAACCTGGAGTCAAATCACCTTGGCCTTGTTCAATTCCGATTGTATCTGAAGAGGGAGGGATTGGATTACCTGGACGGGGTTCGGGCGCGCTGATGGGGAAAGCATCGTGGCCCGATGACAGGCCCCTCCCGAAGGGCCGTGAGGCAATGGGGAGTCTGCGTAGGAGCCGATTTGAGGCGGCCGCCGCCGCCGAACAGCCTGTTGCGGCCGACGCCGCTAAGGAAGCGACGCTAGCCGCGGAACGGAAGGCCCGCAGGAGCATGAACGCCATCAACCACGGCACGGCACGAGATGACAGAAGTTGAGAGGATGCTGGTCTTATAAGGCGTGGGCAGCACCTGTTAGGGTTTCGGGAGCTCGAGGAGGAAGCCTCGAACTTGCCGTCGTATGCCTTGTCTCTCTTCTTTTTCCTGGCTGCTGTGCTGGACTGGATCTTGTAGTAATCATGTGATTATTTTTAGAAAAAAAAACTATTTTACCTCCTGCAACTATTATTCTAGTTTCCTCTTGAACTAAAAGAAAAAAAAATTCAAACACCCTGTAAATTGAAAACTTGGATGCTTGAGAGTACCTCGTCCTTCAGATATTCTCATGAATAAATTAAAGTTAGTGCATGGCAACAGTTTGTTTGATTGTTCCCATGAATTGAGAGTTTGTGTTGATGAGTACTCCCTTCAGTTTTTTAAAATATTGACATAACTATTTGTTTTATTTAAAAAATTTGTTTAAATGTGAAAATTTTTGTTATTATTTGATTTATCATTAGTGGAATTTAAATCACAACTAATAATTATATGCATTGAAATAAATTTTTGAATAAGACGTATGATCAAAATTCATGTTAAAAGTTAACTGTGTCAATAATTTAAAATCAAAGAGAGTAAAATATTAGATTAATTTGTGGAATTTGAAATATGACATTTAGGCCTATATGTCATTCACTTACAGTGACTTTATCTGTCATTGACACATCAATAATATATTTTAAAGTTTGTAAAATTATAATGTCATATACAAAATTCGACCTAAGGTATTTGACCTTCTGGCTTAGGCTTCGCCGTCAACAGTTTGATAGGCTGTTCTTTGTAACCGAGGTTCGCGCTCATGGTCCAGCGGAGGCTCGCAGAACATCACACGTTTCTTGCAGTGGAGGTCAAGTATCTCATTTTCAAAATTTGCTATTCTTAATATAGTTTCTCGCGAGCTATCCGTTCTTTCGTAAGGATGCTATGAATCTGAACATATATTTAAAAACTGAGTAACTGTCATACTAATAAAATCAGTTTCGATGCCCGTGTTAACGCTATAGTTTAAAAAATATATTTACTTAAAAAATAATATATTAATATTAAAATTTGAAATAAATTTGTTTTATTTTTCAACAATTTTCTTTAGATTTTGTTTATTTTTTCGGGTAGTTGTATTTTTGTTAACTAGTCTTTGTGGGCTTAAAATTTGAAAAATTCGAAAGAACTTGTCCGTTGGATTAGGAAGGGGTGTTTATAAAAATATTTCATCTGTCATATTTGTAAAAAGAGACAACTATAAATGTATTTTTCGTATACACCTAGTCTAATCTATTTTTGTTATCGACATTTTGCCAGATGTACGTAAAAAAAAACTATGATTTTTAAAGAGTAGACTAGTTTCTAAGCCTGTACTAACGCTACTTAAATAATAATATATTAATATTAAAATTTGAAATGAATTTATTTTATTTTCCAACAACTTTTTTGGATCTTATTTATTTGTTTCGGGTAGTTACAATTTGTTAACTAACAATGGTACTTCTGGGCCTAATATCTTGGAGATCCGAAAGAGATTTGTTAGATTTGTAAGAGATGTTCCGTGGAGAAATTTTATTCGTCAGATTTAGAAAAAAAGATAACTTTAGATGTATTTTTATGTGCATATAGTCTTACCTATCTCTGTTGAGGACGTTTTAATAGATGTACGTAAAAAAGAAAAATAG
>BCLH01003198.1:6086-28961 GCA_001602315.1 Zoysia pacifica
GGGGAGGGGGCAGTATTGGTATTTTGGAAATATTATCTACCTAGTAATGTGCATTAGGCTCCCATTTGGATGGAAAGCGTCACAAATTAGTATTTATCAGCTCCAACAAGTTTCCAATGGTATTTACCAGCTCCAAAACTTTAAGTTAGTATTTTCCAAGTGTTTTAAGATGGTACTGAACTAATTGTTTCTAAAAACATACTGCATACAAATTAGAGGAGAAATAAAATATGTATCTGAATTTAAATCAGTCTCTTAGTTTGAGGCAGGAATCTGGATTCGAGGAAAAAAAAAAGATAACCAGCACGTAAACAATCATTAGCTTAGCTTATATACCTTTGCTTCGACGTACTTCCATTTGACAAACAGGAGATGTTTTCGCCCCCATCCCTTGGAAACAGAAAGCTCTGGAATGCTGTCTTGAACCTGATGCCAATATTTGACCATCTCACAGGCTAAGCGCCGCTTTACTGCTAGAGTGGCTTTTGGACTATCGATTGCCAGCCCAAGCTGCATGTCGACTCCCTGTAGGTGGTCACCAGGATCATAATGGGATAAAGCTTAGGAAGAAATATGGCTGCTGTACCCAGTAAGACACTTGCCAACATGTAAAATTCATGAATTGTGATAAACATAATACTAGGTTTTGTCTGCAGTACACCGTGACAATTTTGCATGGATTATACCAGCTTCTACCATTCAAAATAGCAACCTATCTATGCTGCTACTGTCTCAGCGGTAATAGCAAACACATTGTAACATGCAGGCCTCATATCTTCAAAAAAAACTTCATCAATTAAATGGAATATACACTAAAATGGTGCTAGAATTTGAAGAGCTGCTATAGAAATAGACAATGAAATTAGAAGACCGTGCCTGTCCCAGAGCTTGCAGGCTAAGTGCTTTAAGATTCCCTTCAGCCAGGTCTACTGGAAGTTGTCTCCTGAAAAATCCACATTTGAAAGAGAATATTAAGTATATGTTCAAGCCCAATACTACCAATAGCTGTTCAACAATGCAGTACCTTTGTTCTGGAGGAATCTGCGGAAGTACTTGTCGAATTGCGCAGTCTAAATAGCCAGCTGCCTTCAAAAAAACATCAACAGTGGCCCGTCTACTTTCTGCAGAACAATAGAGAAACATGTTGCCTTATCAGCTAATGAACTCTATAGAGAGACTAATGCACAGTAGATGATTGGCACTTTTCATTGACATAGTTTCAATTTGTTAACTTGGAACAAAAGTCATAGTTTCAATTTGTTAACTTGGAACAAAAGTTTCTAAGATCATGACATTTTGGGTGCACTTTAACAGTTGTAGTACCGTCAGAAACTCGTGGCGCATAGCCGTCGCCATATGATCTGGGAAGGAGGAGGGAGTTGGCCTGCAGCAAGCAGACCATGGCCATCAAATGCAGCACGGATAGCACCTCGTACCAGGCATCTGCCATCCCCGTCTCCTGCAATTAATCAACTGACCTTTATATACAGCGAAGGAGCACGGTTAGGCTAGATGACATGAATATTGCTGTACAATGGACATACCTCAGCACTGTCCTCTTGGTTAGTCCAGATGAACTGCACTTTGTTCCTCAACATGTTACCTGCACATTTCGCAGGCTGAATCCATCAAGACCACAGATTGTGAACCGATACACCAATTCAATACAAAAACAGACGACCAAGTAAATTGCAGTAGTTTCTCACCTTCTTTCACTAATCCTAGCAGGACTGGCAAGTAATCTTCTAGGGCTTGTAAGAGTTTGGCTGTGCTCGAACCTGCAGATGCAAAAGGGCATTCCAAGGTCAGCTCTGAAGTCCTCTGCCTACAGACAAAAACCGGGAAACGGTTCTGGTGCTCTACCACACCCTTCCGACGCACCGTGCCGTGCCGCCGTCTTTCGCCTCGGCTTCAGCGCCGCCGCAGATTCTTGCATTGCCATCTCGACGACCCGCGCTCTCAGAGACGACAGCCTCTCTACGACGCTCCTGTCCAAGCGCCCGCCGAGCGCCTGGGCGAAGTCCACGCTCCTCGGCACCCGGAGTCCCGGGAGGAACACGACCACTTCGCCGACGCTCCCCGGCCGTCTTCGAGGCCCGCCGGGGTCCTTCTGACTCGACACGCCGCATCCCATGGTTGTACAATTGCCTGCTTGCCTGGAAGAGTCATAAAGCAAACAGCAGCAGCGACAGACCGACGTCAGGAACTCGACGAACCGAATCTATGGCAGAGACAGAAGGTAATTACGTACGGCAGCAAACGAGGATCCAGGAACTGTTTCAGGGAACTGAAAGAAAGAGACGCTCCGGTGAGAGGATAAGAACACAAAGACTGTAACTTGCAAGCAAGTTCAACCAGTTGGAGGAAACACGATGGAAAAAGAACAACAAAATATTAATCGATAAAAAGCTCTCGTACCTTTGCTCTTCCTTTCTGTCTTTCTGACGGCCTTTCCGGGATTCTTCGAACAACAAGCACCGCCCGAATCGAAGCCTCCACTGCTATCTCTATCTCTCTGCACACCTAATCCAACAGAAGTAAGCGAGCAGCGGAAGGACAGAACGTAGCAAGTCTTATCCTTTAAAGCCTCGGAGGGGGACCGACGATCAACATCAGAACAGGAGTGCAACTTGACGACTTTTTGCCCAGAAAAGAAGTGTTATTTACGGCAGAACAGCGGCAAGTTGTGCCGTCCCAAGATTAAAGAAAACGCCTCGATCTGCTCTGCTACCGCGACGCGACTAGTAGTAGGCGAACAATGCATCGCCGGATATTTAGCGCTGGATACACCCCCCCCCCCCCCGGGGGAAAAGCTGCTCAAAGATCGTGGATCGAGCGGAAAAATCCGGAGGAAAGCGAGGAGCCACCTAATCTTGACGCACGCCGGTGAAGGAAACGTCACACGCGCCGCGCTTTCTTGTTGAAGAGCACGGGGACGATTCGTTCTAGAACAAATTGGAAGAGAGTAGTAAACCGGTGGGATTGAGAGGAGGATAAGAACTCAACTGTTCGAGGGCGGACGAGGTGCGGGAAGAAGTGAGAGAGAGAGCGGGGGAAGAAGACGAACAGGACAGGGATGACCTGTGTGTCCTAACGTCTATTTAAAAGGGAAAGTTTCTCTGCTCTGATGCGATCATGCGAGTGCAATCGAGCCTTCAATTATTTGGCACACAGCTGGTCAAGTCGCACGGAAACCAGCGAAGAAAAGATCCGGTGATTCATGGCCCTGCTCTCGTGTCCGATACACTTGTGAAGGCAAACATGTGATCTCCCCGGCTGCACGAAACTGGGGGGATTATCACGTGAACTACCAGGGGATTCATGCATCTGGTAACGTACTCCTAGTTCGACACCTGTATGGCTGAGCCCAGTCTTGGAGATAAAATTCGGTCCACGACTATCATTGTCTCATCATACATGTTCAAACTCATGAACACAAACGGAGAGAAAACTTGACCGGAGTGTTAAGCCAGGCGCGCATTTCTTCTACGTTTCCTTTTTGCGTCCTTGATTCTGAGAATATCGAAGCGCAGACTTAACCCGTTTAAGATATCCCATATATACTGAAACCAAGATGCCGGTGTGTATAAGTTTGAAAATCAGAAAACGATGGTGTGCGCTTATGTGTTTTATCGGGTTCTAATAATGCACCGCCGCTACTGTACATACAAGAATCTCTGTCATTTGGGAGATGCTAAGGTGCTCGGATACCTTCACCTCTTTAACTAATTTTAGCCGCTGATTTTTAAAAATTAGTAGTGGTTCTACTTTGATACCGGGTCCTTTGATTAAGTACTATTAGATCTGATCAAACGGACGACCATGGTAACTCTAAGCATTTTATCATGTCTCCTGTAATTTTACTGTTATGTGTCAGCAGGTTTGCCCTACGTCACGGCATAGCTAACACCAGCGTTGCATCACGACGTGACATAAACACCAATTATTTATACGCACCGGATCAGTTTAAATACAAAGGCTTGGCTGCGATGCCTAACCATAATATAGTTAGGTTCTGATGCCTACACATTTGGGGTGTTTTGATGGTCATACTGAAGTATCATCAGAGCTTAATGGCTTCAGATGGAACAAATCCTAAATTCAACTTACTAAAGCTAGCTTGAGGTTGTAACCCCGCTATAGGGGTCCGGAACCCACCTAGCTTCTTGTTTAGACCTCTACAGAACGATTGTACATGGCAATCTAATCCACGAGAAAAAAACATGTGTCATTTTCGTGCCAAAAAGGGGAATGCCAGCCGTGGCGCTTGAGTGCTGAAACGGCCTTCCTCTCTGTGGATAAGCGCACCTGCATGTACCCTTAACTTGAAAACAAAGTTTTAGGCCTTGGGGATCTAGAGACCCATGTCCGAAAGAGCAAATCCTGCGCCCATACACAGAACAAGGTGTTCAACACGTGATGAACAGCCGCGTAACAGTACAGCTCTCTCTAAGCCAGTGTCATCTTGTACTGTAATTCCTTTCTGTCTAAGCGTTTCCGGAAAATGGTTCCTGGTCTGGTCTGTTCTGTGGATTACGGGGAAACTTTTCTCAGAATATTGGCTAGTCTGAACAGTGCCAATACCACACGCAAACCCAAGATCACTGTGCACGGCCATTTTCGCTGGTGATGATGATGCCAACGTCTCTCAACAAGAAAAGCGCCTGGTTTGGGCCCTAAACAAAGAAATTGTAGACGGTATCTTATCTGCCGCTCGCCACTTTCCTGTTCCGCTCGACGAGCATCCGTCCATCCGCACCTTCCAAAAAAGCAACAGCGTAGGACGCGAATTTCCGCTCCCAATAATTGCCGACAGACGAACCGTTGCACGATTGTCTTCGTTGCCTCAGCGCGAGGCCGTCGATGACAGGTGAACTGTATCAAGCAAGAGGTGGCACCATCAGTCCATCACGGCGGGTTTCTGCTGGTTGATGCTTGCTTTCACGTGATGTTCATGCGTGAGCAATGCCGGAACGGGTGGTCTCGGCCGGACAAGTGGCGAGCGCTGCTTCCGGCGGCAAAGGCTCCGCCCCTTCCGGTCCCGTGTGCTGACTTGCAAGCTGTGCTGCGCCGCGTGAGCGTCCCGTCCCGACTGGCTGGCCCGCGCGTAGCTGCCTCCCAAAAGCAGAGCGCCGCGCCTGCCGTGTGACTGTCACGCCGCTCGCCGCCACGCCGCGGGCCACGTACGTTGCCGCGCGCGACGCCGCCGAAGGCAGCCGGTGAGTGTGATATCGCCCGTTAATCTCTCGCCGGCGTGCGGCGGCGTGGCTGTTTTCGTGTGCTCTGGTGGAACGGACGGCACGTATGGCTGGCGGGATGTTATGCTTCGACAACGAAGCGATGCGGCGCGCGAGCCTCAAACGGATGGCAAAGCATTTTGGGACGTGGTCTCGTTCTTGACTAAAAGGTTGCCACGGAACCTGAGGGCGACGGGCTTGGCTTTGTATTGTTGGAATAGACCTGATGGGGCCAGGCCTCTCCACGCCATTATATTTTTCCACCGGAGGCGATATTTCAGGGTCCAGGATTTGTGTTGTGCACCACGAATTGAATTGAATAGACTGCCGTAGCGGGCTGACTTGTCCACAATCGTGTAATGGGCCGAAAGGAGTCCGAGACTCCTAGCTCCATTCTGAAACGGAAGCAGGCCCAAATGTTCTCCTCCATCCGTTGCTGCTGCTATTTAGCTTCAGCAAAGGAAGCGGCCCTATACTCTCAGTCTCCGCTTAGTTCTTTGAATTAAGAGCATCTTCAATACAATACTTAAACATGAATTTAGTTTAGATACTTTAGGTGAAAAGTAGTAGTTCAACAGATATCTATATCAGTACTTAAAATTTAGCTATTTTCATTTTCACCTAATTAAGTATCCACATATAGCAATCTTTTAGATTTACCTATGCCTTAAAACTAAGGCATTAATTAGGATGATGTGATATGTTTAAATTTTAAAAAATGTTAAAATTAAGTATCTGTTGGAGATGAACATTATATTAGATATTAATTTTAATTTACCAATGACTTAAATATAGATTTAGGTATAATATTGCTAAACATAGATTTAGGTATAATAATTTTAAGCAGCGGCTGGAGTTGGTCAGAGGATCAGGGAATTGTCATGTTCAGCATCTCCCGACGAAAGGAAGCCTGATAGATTCCGCAAAAATAGCGCATCATCAGTCGCGGGCCGTGGCGTCCACTCCAACCTCACCGTTTTTCGTTGTCTATTTTCATGGCCTCCCAACTCTGTAACTCTGCTGTTTACGCTGCGGTTTGGTTTTTTTTTTTTTTTTTTTTTGAGAATCCAGTTTACGCTACGGTTAGCCACAGTCCCAGGTAACATTGTTTTTGAAAAGAAAAAAAAAAGACCCCACGGAACACTGAAGAAAGCGATCGATCGAGGTGGAAATGCATCATCACACGGACGCACACTACTGGCCCCCGGACAGAACCCTTTTCCGATGGATCGGCTGAACCACACTTTGGATGCCCAATATCTTACCAGTACAGTATTTTTCTATTCCTGAGTACTGCCGGTCGATGGGTAAACGCATGTGACTTCGACGCAGGCATTTCGATCAGATTAAAGCATCCGAGAGACCGAGACCAGCTGTTTTCCAAGAACCGTTGACAGGACCTGACTAGAAGTGTGTGTGCAAGATCAAACCAGGCGCCCGCCCCATCGTTCACGGTTCGGTTCGCCACCTCCGCGAGCGAGCACGAACCCGCCTTTACACACGGGAACACTGGGAAAAAAGTGACTGAACAGCCGCAGCAGAACATCAAACGGCGCCTAACTCAGAAACGTGCGAGAAAACCGTCGTCTGAGACCGCGAAGCCCGTTTTGCGTGCCACTTTCCACGGTCTCCCTCCCAAAAGCCACGGGGCGCGTGCGTGCCCTGTTGCCGCGGCACCGGCACGAGTCTTTACCGTCCTCGACGACGGCACGGAGATCCGCGCGCGCGCGCCCAACATTCCCACCCCAAACAGGCGCGCCAACTCATACGCCAGTCACCAGCCATCCCATGTGAGGTGTGTCTGCGGCTGGCGCCCCCTCGTGCTGAACCGCTGATCAGCCCGGGAATCGCAACGCTGCGCTTGCACAGAGGCGCAATTTGGGATGAAAATGGATGAGAAAATTCTGTTCCAATCAAATTTCTCTGTTTACTTTCGTATTCGAAATTGGTAAATGAAAACGAGACGAAAACAAAAAATGGAATCGAAAACAGCTAGACAGTTTTTTCGACCGTTTAGCCGGGATCTTGTTTTAAACAGAATAATCCCGCTTCTCATCTCGTGTAACTTTTTCGAAAAACCAACCCACCAGCGGACCGGCCAGTCGGCCACCCTACCCCATGCAGCCCACAACCCCATCACAAACAACCATATAAAAACCAATTCAACAGGCAAACCCTACCTCCACGCGCCCTTGTTCGACACCTGCCAGGCGGTAGCCACCGTTCGTCCCCACCCATTCGACGTTGCATATGCCTGCCGCTAGACCCCGTTGCCGCACATGCCGCCGTCCTCTTCGCCTGGCACGCTCGCCTACCGACGTCGGACCTCGTTGCCGCGCGTGCCACCCGTCCCCTTCGCTGGTCATCGCCGACCTTGTCGCCGTGCGTGCCTGTTGCCTTTGCCTGCAAACAGCCGCGGGCTGACGCCGGACCCCTTCGCCGCAACACCCCACGCGCCCACCGGCCGCTCTTATTGCCGTTTGGGTCTTTAAATTTGTTGTCTTATTATGTGCTTTCGTTTTATTCCTTGCACTTCAACCAACATAATAATCTACTCATTATATGTTGTTTCTGTTATATATCATGTGCTCTAAGAGAAAGAGGTGTATGTTGATAAAATTATGTCATCTTTTATATTTGTAAGACTTTAAACTTAAACTTATGTCATGTAGAGATATTGTATCGTATGTTTATGAAACCTAAACTTATGTCATATTGTATGTTTGTTGATGTTTAAACTATTGTTATGTCATAATTTATTTTATGGATATGTGGTATGAAAATTTATTATGCAGTGATTATGATGTTACTAACTTAAATTACTGGGTTTTTTTACCGTTATTGATATATTACCGTTCGAATTATACTATTTTTTAAGTTTTCGTAATTTTCTCGTTCATTTTTGTTACCGTGTTTCCTATTTTTGTTTTCTTCTGATAAAATAAACGTGAAAAGGAAAACAGAATAGGACTGTTTCCGTCCGTTTTCATCCTTATGCGCACTAGTGCTACGCTGCGCGGCAGTGTTATCGCCTGCCCCGGGCCTAACCGGACGACAAACTGGGAAAGGGTTGGATCGGGGACTGTTATATAGTCCACCGTCCACAGCGGTTGGTCTGCGCTACCACAGTCAGCAAACTCAGAGCCCAAGCTTGCTGCGCGAGCAAAAAAGAGCTGGGAAGCGGGGCAGGCGGCAGGCGCGGAGACAGAGCTACCTCTGGCTGCGCACCGTTTATCGTCGGCGTCACGAGTCTCCGCGCTCTCTTCGACTCCAATATGGCTGCGGTGGTGGTGGCCGTGGAGGCCGCCGGCGCCGTTGGCGCCGCGTCGGCGAGTGGCGACTGTGGGAGTAGCAGGTACCTGGTGCGAAGCCTGTATTGGAGGCTGCGCGCCGGCATCCGGCGGCTGCACTCGGCGCGGGCGGGCAGGTGGCGCAGGGGAAGGTTCAGCTTCCATTACGACGCCCTCAGCTACGCGCTCAACTTCGACGACGGCAGCGCCTCCGCCGACTTCGCGCGGTGATCTGAGGCGATTAGCGCCACGGGTGTTGGTTTTCATATCGAGGATAGATCGAGTAGTGAGGGGAGAGGATGCGGTGTGTTGCCGTGGCTAGTAAGCGTATCTTTTGTTGGGAATCAGCAATGAAAAAACGATGCATTATATTCCTGTTGTTCCAAAGTGGTGTGCATTATTAGTAAAGCACATGCTTGTCTGGTGTTTCCATTGCTTCATAACAAGATCCAAATGGAATTACAGTATCAGGGATAGAAGCAGTATCAATGGAAAAGCAGCAGGCTGCAGTTAGACCATTAGTTCCCATCGGTGAGGAGATGATCCGAGAACGAAATCATTGCTCCTCAACACTGAATGAAGCAAGTAGTATGGAAGTTCTTTGTTTAACAGTGCTGGGCTATCGCTTTCACTTTTCCGGGAAATGACACCGTAGATTGCTGAACAGAACTGGGGCAGGGCGTAGCAAAGCAAGTTGGTTTATCTTCAGACGAGATCAAATTCCCACCGGCGTCAAAGGCGACTACGCCCGAGTCGCGATCTCTTCGGGGAGCGGGCAAAGTGGAGGTGGTAGTCGGTCGAATCTAGGGTGAAAATGAAAAGGCCTCTCGTTCGTTGCCTCCGTCCTCTGCCATTCTGAACCTTTTGCACCACGCTGTGTCTTCTAGGGAAAGCAAAAGGAGACGACAAAAGGGAGCGGAAAATGGAGGAGTCACTCTCATGCTTAATTAGTGATTGCCTGATACTGCTGCATAAATTCGTATTGTGAAAAAAAAAAGTGTTTTCGCCTGATACCCCCCCCCCCCCCCCCCCCCCCCCCCCCCCCCCATGTCATAAATCTGCAGTCTACTGGGGATACAGACATGGCGCAAGATATTATTCACCGTTCAAATGAGGTATGCAATGGTATGAGTGAGGCAATGAGGATGGAATCTCCATGCTCTGGTCCGAGCAAGGTGAGCAGTAGAATGGCCACCCATGAGAATTTTTTTTTTTTTAAAAAAAGAAATTGGAGATGCGGGGGATCGAACCCCGTGCCTCTCGCATGCAAAGCGAGCGCTCTACCAATTGAGCTACATCCCCTTTTTGCGCACTATGTCTCATCTCTTATTAATATTAAATTATAAGATCACAGGACCCGGAGTTGGGCTTTGCTGACCAAGCCCACAGTATATTGCACCGACTGAGATCAGCCCATTGGAGTCACGTTGTTGTTTTTGTGTTACTGGCAGATCTTTCTCACTTTCGGGTGCACTGATTATGAATGGGCCTAACAATTACTAACATGCTCCATTTCCCCTGACACGTTGAATGTTCTATGCTCTTCCAACTCCAATATTCTATGACAGCAAAAGGAACTTCCAGTCGCTCTGCTTAACATTACTCTGACAAAAAAAAAGGTGGCTTCATGAAGATTGGACAATGGTACCACGATTCCGTCCCCAGTGAAGGAAGAGGAAGAACCATCACAAAAACAGAGTAACGACCACATCCATGATCCATCCAATTTCTGGCGCGATAGCAGGAGTGGGCAGGTTCGCTCCAACGGCGCGTAAGATTTCCGCGATCGACAGCCGGCCGACGCAGCAATTTTCCACGTCCTACTCCCATCTTCGTGCAGCAAAAGCAGGGGGAGCGTAACAGGTGTCGCCGCGCCGGTGCACCGCGAGGCCCATGACCGCGGGCCGAAACAAAGGGGGACACGGGGGTAGTTGGGAGCTTTCTTTCTAATCAGCGTGACTTAGTCCCCGCGTATGAACCGTCAGTCCAATCGGTGCATGGAGCCATGGACTCGTGGCCTTTGTGGATTCGGGACATCGTTGGACAGGCAGCACTGACAGCTCGACGAACTTATTGGCGTAGTTTTATTTATGTAGTACTATAATGCTTGTTTCTTTGTGCTCCAAAGTGTGAGGAAGGGGCTTTCTTAGTTGGGATTTTGCTGTCATGCCGGTCTTTATTGCTATCTGCTACCAATAGCATTCTACAAAAACAAATGAATGAGAATAAGCAAAAAAAAAAAAAGTTAAGCTGTAGGTACGAACCCCTGAATGTTTTTTTTGCAATGGATCTCGAATATGGATACCAAAAAGTTCGAATGCATAATGAGTTTCCATATTCATTTAGTTGGTCCTTTTGCTTTCTGCAGAACTCAATTCAAAACTTCCTCTGAACTAGTAGGATGACCCGTGCATTCACATGGCTAACAAGGATGCATTATCATGTTAGTCTCATTGATGTGGTTGTTTTATCATCAATCATCTTTTGCTCTGATTATACTCTCTTTCATGCATCTACCATTTTCTCTATGTGCAGAATAATCATACTTTTTGCTCATTCTATATAGGTTTAGCTCTATGAATGACAAAGCTAGGTAAACTTTATATGGGTATTATAGGCTAGCTCTACGAATGACAAAGCTAGGCGCATTATGGGTATTAGCTCTATGAATTAAGAAAATATCCTTAATTCTGAAAACTTCATACACATTTATTCAGCATAAACACAGATGATCTCCCCCTTCCACAGAAAATCTCATGGGACTGTAACAGTTAGAGCGTCCGTTGCATATGGACACGCAAAGATCAAATCAACGAGCTGGTTAGCTGATTCATCGGTGACACGAATTGCAACCGGAAACCAAACATGGCGGGGCCTAAAAACCACCAGCCACCAGCCCGTGTCGGCAACGCAAGACGTCCTACCTCCTTTCCCTTGATCTTATTTCTTTGAGGCCATGCACCGACCTGCATAAATAATAAATACGTGCAACCAAAGCAACTGATTGGGAGGGAAACAACAATCAACAATGAATACCAGTAGCTTAACAAAAAGCTATCGCCGTAATGTGCTCAAGTGCTTGTGATGTGAGGGTTTTAGTTTGCCCATCCTCATCTGCCACATGGTGGAGGCCCATCCGTGATTACGATCATGTCCTAATCTATGCTAGCTCTCTGTTCTGCCTTGTTGCTTTCTGATTGTGAACTTGTATAAGCGAAAAAACGATCGATCTTGGTATTTTCTTTTTTTTTCACCATGCACCCCGTGAAGTAAAAGGCATTCCAATGTTCCAAAGTGGTCGAGAAAAAGTAAACGACGTAAATGTAGTGGTTTTACGCGAGTGCTCTAGAGCCTACTTGATTGAGCTCATGGATTGCGGAAAGAAGAGTGACCGAGAGCACTTCAATGTTTGAATCGACAGAAAGATTCGATCTTGCTTGCCAATTTTCAGGGGTGATTAACATGAATTTCTTAATTTGGTGGCTTGTTGATCTACGTAATTTGGGGACTTCCTTTTTTTTTATAACTGAATGGTGACTGCACTTTCATTGAGAACGCTGAAAACCTGGGCCGGTTTCTCACCTTATACGCGCTGCCTGATTTCCGCTCCAATACTGGTAATAAACAAGTAACACTACGACACTGTGTGCGTCCACGTTTTCCTTTATCCGGATCCTTATCTGTTTAACAGAGCAACAAAACTATATTGCCACCCGTCGCACGATCGAATGCATACCCCGGTTTCCCGCACTTTTCCTTCAGCCTATAACCTTTTCGCCGCTGCACGACTTTAGCTATGGTCAATGCCAGCAATGGTGATTTCGAGCCTATCCATTTTGACCTTTGGATACAGCCAACCAACCACCAAGAACCCAAAAGCGAAACACGAACGACCCAAATCGGAGTCGATGACTACGGATCGCATCAGCACTGACAGGGCAAGCAACGCAAGGGTCTCCACACAGCAGACGCACGAGCTTGAATCAGCTCGCATATGGAGTGGAAATGGAGCCGTGGTAAGCTTTTGGTCGAGCTCGCGACTTTACAGTAGAAAATGACAGGCGGCAACAAGGCGAGGCCATCGCCTGCGTGCGTGCGTGCGTGCGTGCTGCAGGCTGGCTCGGCCGGCACCGGCGAGTGGACCAACCCACGATCGCATCCGTGCTGTCAATTCGGCATCCGGCGGATGGATCTGGATGACTCGGCGCGGCGTCGGACGCGACGCTGACTCACGGCCGCCGTGGGCGTGAGCAAAAAGCAGGGCACGGAAAAGGGACCGTGGTGACCGAACGTGTGACGGTGTCTTCCACAGGCGCGATCCAAGAACCTTCTTCAGTTCTTCGTGGTAATCCCAGTACGTAGTGGGGCGTTCCCCTGCTGCTCAATGGATGCCCTCCACCTGTTTACACGGCATCACCGTCGTCAAATAAGTATAAGCTCGTAAAAGAATGCAGAGTTGACACAACCAGCAGCTTTACTGTGGAGGATAATCCGATGGTTAACTACTACTTATTACTCCAGGCTGATCCTCCTTGTGCTTGCAGTTAAACGATTTGAACCCATGACCGCCACTGCTAAGGGACAGCCTTACAATATGGAACGGAACCGTGTCAGTGATATTTCTAATGGCCTAGAAACTAAACTGCACATGCAGGACGGCGTCGGGAAGGGTCCAAACTCCAAAGTTCAAACTACTACACGTAGAAAATAATCTTCTTTTATCCGCAAGGACCTCAACTCCTCGTGGGAGATGATGACCGTTCCATTCAAAAGGGGTCATGTTGGATAGGCACGCCCCAGCTTTTGATCGTTGCGACGGAGGAAAAAAAATATTGCTCGCATGACGCGTTCGAGCTTATAAAAGACACCCATCCTCTTCCCATTCGGAGCACGGAGCTCTAGCAGCAAGCAACAATCCACGCGCACAGAGAAGCCACCCACCGCTCACCGCCACCAGCAACCACCGTTCCGAAGCTGCGGCGCGAACTGCGCGAGCAAGAAATCGAAGTCAGTCTTCGTCGAATTGTCCGTCATCGCTCCCTCGATCAGAAGGGATGGAGAAGGCAGGGCGTGAGCACGTCATCGGGATCCCAGTGAGCAACAAGGCGTTCGGCATTGAGGAGCCGGATTTCCCCAGCAAAGCCGCTGCCTATCACAGCGATCGGCGTGGAGGACAACGCGGCAGGGCCGGAGACAGGGTTGCCCAAGGCCTGAAAGAACATGGTATGTTCTTGTTCTTCTCCCATACATCATTTCGGATCATCTTAACTTCCTTTTTTTTTTTGTATTAAGGCCCTGGACAAACAGCAGAAACTGATATTCTCGCTCTGTGCTTTGCAGTGACTCTCGGGCCAAAGCTGTACGAGACCGTGAAGGGCAAGCTGTCGCTGGGCGCAAGAATCCTCCAGGCAGGCGGCGTGGAGAAGGTGTTCCGCCAGTGGTTCTCCGTTGCGAAGGGCGAGAAGCTCCTCAAGGCCTCGCAATGCTACCTCTCCACCACCGCCGGCCCGATCGCCGGCATGCTCTTCATATCGACGGAGAAGATCGCGTTCCGGAGCGACCGGTCGCTGGCGTTGACCTCCCCCAAGGGCGACACGGTGCGGGTGCCCTACAAGGTGGCCATCCCGCTGGGCAGGGTCAAGACGGCGAAGCCGAGCGAGAACAAGGACCGCCCGGAGCAGAAGTACGTGCAGGTGGTGACGGACGACGGCTTCGAGTTCTGGTTCATGGGATTCGTCAGATACCAGGTGTCCCTGCAGGAGCTGGAAAAGGCCATCGCGCGGTCGCAATGACCTCCTCTGAAACATCTGGGTCTGTCGGTTCTGGACCTCTGGTCCGGCTTTGTGTTCGTGGTCTGTTGTGTATACGTTCGTAGGCTAAATTTGTCATGGATTGCTTGGCGTTTTTGGCATGGGAGCAAGTCCGGTATACTTGGTAGGAGCAAATTTAGGTTAAGAGATTTGTGATGCTGTGTGATTATGTTGTGTCGCCATGGCAAAAGTGGCTCATATGCGGGTTATACATTCAAATGAGAACATGCTGAAACGTTTGTGCAACTCTTAGATTGTGACACCGAATTCTGGTCTCACTTTTATTTTCTTGGTACTAGACCTAGTTGGTGATTCACTAAACAGTTTGGATTGTTCTTTTATATTTCTTACCCAACTAAATAAAGCTCTAGCACCAAATGGGGCAGATCTTGCGATCGAAGTGTTAAGTACTAAAAATATCAGATTATATTTTCCTCTCAGAGAAAAATGGCTTCTTTATTGAGCATTAAGGGGGTACCTCATGACTTGGGCCTAGTTTATTTCAGCTGAAAAGACATAAGCTGAAACAAGCTGAGTTCTAAAACACGTATTTTTGGATGCTGAAAAGTCTATTTTGAGTAAATGAATTAAAAGTTAAAAAGCTCACTCAGGGATGTTTTCTAACTTTTGATGTGAAGAGAAGATAAAAATATATGACAAAAGCTAACATCAAAATTTTATCATTCAACTTTTCAACTAGCCTTCGGTTAGTTTTTCGAAAAGCTCAAAAGCTTCAGCCCAAACAAGCAAGTTCTAGCCAAATATCATGACCAAACTCGCTTGTCAGAAAAATAAAAAGAAGCAACTTGAAGGTTTAGTTCTATCAACATATATTAGTGTAATGATTAGCCTTAGTTTTTTTTTTTTTGTTAATTTTAGACATTTTGCGTTCGATCTACTACATGCTTCTAGCGGGGTGGAGCTACCTAAAAAACCTAGCAGGGTGGACACCCTTTTGTTAATAAAATAGAATGCCATCAGCCAGTTCTGTTCTTGGAGAAAAGAGATGAAATATTCTTCGATCGACTAAAGCTAGTTATGTTCTTTAGAGTTGTAGTTTATGCTGCAGCACATGACCTGTCATATATTCTCCTAGTGAAAGCCATTAAAAAAATCATGTGAGATACACCACAACAGTACAGCTATTAGCAATACTAATTAAGTTATTTCACAAAATTATTTTCGTGTGATCCCAGTTATTATTAATACAAAGCTTTTGTGACTTTATCAATACCAAGTTATTTCAGCAAAATTATTCATATGAGTTCTTGTATTTTTATTCTTTCTTTTTCCCGCCGCATTCTAAAGTGGAATGCAAAAAATACACACTGAACCATGGAATCTGATCATTAGCACATCAACAACATAATGCTAGGTCTTAACAGCGAAAGCACCAGCTACGTTAATTGGTTTGTGGACATATAAAGGTGGGTGATAATTCTACTTTTTTCAGTTTGCTATTTTCGCATCCAGCCTTTTGTGTTCATTTTCAGTTCTTTTCATCCTGTATTGGAACGTTGGTTGGAGCCAGTGATCAACTTTTAGAATCTAGAAATACTTAATAATCGACGCCTCATTAGACTTTATTTTGGGAAGTAAGTACCATTTACACTTCCATTTGGTTCCTAAAACAAACTTATATGAGGGCATTCACTTTGGATGAACTTTTTTTCTTCAGAAACCAAATTATTGGGCAACATATTAATATTAGCATTTGAACAACGAAGCTACATTGTCATTTTGCTTGCTTTAACTTTTTGTTTTTTATAACAGGAACGCAGTATAGTTAGGTCTGCACTGAATTCTGTATCTGCTTGAATTACGTGTGCCAGAGGTCACTGTTACTGTTAAGCCAGTGCTCTTACTCCTGCAGGATTCAGGACAATTGTACCTTTATAAAATCAAAACCGTGGACACCTCACTCGTGTTTCCATGTCATTCCCTTCTCGGAGGCACAGCACGGTCGGCCAGAAAACGATTTCGTGTCAGCCTTTCATGCCCCTTTTTCGTTCCTCCGACGACATCACCATGGCTGCATCGACACGTACCCCGCGGCGGAGATACGCCGATAGCGACGCTTGAACGAGCTGGCGGGGAGGCCACCCCAAAATCTGGCGCTCGACTTTCGGGTCGGTCGCTGCCATTCGACAACGCAGCAAGAGCGCGCGAGCGCACGGCGCACAGACAGGGCACGCGCGCCGCGCCGCGCCGCGCTGCAGGAATGGCAAAGCATCGCAACGCCCTCCCCGGCTGCCGGCTAATTTCGGGCGATAGAGACGGCGCCGCGGCCGACCATGCCAGCGTGCCTGGCGCCTGCGTCACAGCCAAACGGACATGCGCTCTCTCAAGTCTCAGCGGAGACGATCACAGCGGTAGGTGCAGCGTAGGCGGTCCCGGTTCGTCCGACTTGGATACGCGTGGGACGTGATCGGGACGTCTGGACTCTGGGGGCACGGGTGCGACGTCGCGAACGGAGACTTCGACAGGGAGGGAAGTGAGCGACAGCCGACACACCGCCGGATGCAGGAAAGCTTTGGGTTTTACACGTTGGACTGGTCCCTCCTCCACATCACCCTTATATGGTGGAGAGAGACCTTTGGGAACAGTATTGTTGTGGCCCAAGTGGTAGGTGCCAATATCGCTGGACGTATCATGTCTTCACGTTGCTCCTAGATCATCTGCCCGGTGAACTGCACGAAGGCTCTAACACACAGGAATGCGTAGCCCTCTAAGATCATAGCCGCATCGCACCGGCCCCCTTGCTCCCCCCCCCCCCGACACCGCGCCTCCTTTTCCATGGAAGCCGGTGGAGGGGAATGTGCAGGCACATGGGGCGCTTCTCGGAAAGCGGCGGCGGCTTCCCCCCGATAAATCTAGAATCCGAGACACCGGAGCAAATGAATATACCCCCCGCACCTGGCCGTCACATGGAGGCGCCAGCTCCGTTTTCCAGTAGTCGGCGAGTGGACGACGGGAAAACAAGCAGCGGCTTTAGACGAACGTGGACTGCGCCTTTCTGAGCCGCGAGTGACTCGGCCGGCCCGGCTGCTGACTCCGCAAGTCCACTGCCTTTGCCAAAAGCATCCACCACCGCGAGCCTATAAATGGCGCGCTCGGCGGCTGCACTCCGGTACCAATCCGCAATTCCTTACACGCTAAGACATCCATCACGAACACGAAGCAGCCAGTTGAGTTCGTCCTAGTTGGTCTCTCTGCTCTTTCCTTGAGCTTGCAGTGTACGTGGTCACTGGGAGGAGATAGAAGCCATGACGAAGTCAGGCAACGGCCATGTCATTGGAGTTCCGGTGATCTCCAAGGCGTACGGGATAGAGGAGGGGTGCAGGGACCCATCGTTCCGGAAGGTTGATGGCGATCACCTTGCTGTCTCGTTGACGCACCCCAGTCCCTATGCATCGTTCGGCTACAAGCACAGTAAGTATTCATGAGTTCAGATCATAGATATACCATTAGTATGTTCCAGGACATGAGTTTACTGATAATGGCAAGACACATTATTTACTGATGTGCTTATATGTACGTGTTTCTGCAGGCAGTAAGGGTCAGGTGATCCACTGGGTGAGCAAGCTGGGCAGAAGGGCACAAGGCTTCAGAGAGCATGGTGAGTTGAAATCAACAAGAACTTTTAAGACAAAAACTTCAATACGATTATGATTCCTAATAAATATTTTTTTCTGATCATGGTGCAGTGGCATTGGGCCCAAAGCTATCGGAGACCGTGAAGGGAAAGCTGAGCCTGGGCGCGCGCATCGTCCAGGCCGGCGGCATCGAGCGCGTGTTCCGGCAGGCGTTCTCCGCGGAGAAGGGCGAGCGGCTGGTCAAGGCGCTGCAGTGCTACCTGTACACGACCGGCGGCCCCATCGCCGGGATGCTCTTCGTGTCCACCAAGAAGGTGGCCTTCCGCAGCGACCGCCCCGTCACGGCGGCACGGGTGACCTACAAGGTGGTCGTCCCGCTGAAGCGGATCACCAAGGTGCGGCCCAGTGAGAACATCGACCGGCCGGAGGAGAAGTACATCCACGTGGCCACGGTGGACGGCTTCGAGTTCTGGTTCATGGGGTTCGTCAGCTTCCAGCGGTCGTGCAAGTACATGCAGCAGGCCGTCTCGGACCTGCAGTGACTGCGTGCGTGTCCGGGTTGGGTCCGGAGCGTCCGTCCGCCGCCGTTGACGATCGGAACGATGAGAAGAGAGAGAGAGAGAGAAGTTACGCGCTGCTTCGCCGTCTTTTGTTATGAAGTGGACGTAGCCCCTCTAGGATTGCTCCGCCTAATTTGGGACCGGAGCAGTTGAGTTCCTTCCGCGTACGATTTGGGTCAACTTGTGTTGCTCCAAGCGGTTTGCATTGTACCACTACCAGCATGGACCGATAAATTAACCATTCTGCATCTTGTTGATTGGAAGTGGGTCTCCAAACTGACAGTGATCCGAGGCGGCGCCACCCAAGTTTGGGCTGGGCCTAAATCCGAAATTTCGTTCGGGCTCAATATGCCGCGCTCATCATGCCACATAGCTTTCTCCTAGAGGTTATGGGCCTGCTTTCTTTTGAACGATAGTAACCGGCCCACTTTGGTTTGCGAGGATATTCAAGATATTTGAACGACAGTAACCATTGTGGCGTTGTAGGATGGTGAACCGTTGCTGGGGATTGATGATGCGAGGGTATCTGTGGGAGCTGAGTTGCTCTCCTTAGTTCATCACAGGGAACTGAGTCCCCGCTCCCCCCCGGTTCACCTCACCCCCCATAGCCTCAGAGCTTTGCTCTCCCGGCTCACAGCAACGGCCATGCTGGCTGCCACGGCAACAACGCCATAGAGATCATAACATATTCCCACGAAAAACACAGGGAGCAAGGCTCCTAAGCGGCCAAGCGGCCGGCCGGTGACGCCATCCACGGAAACAATCAGCTGATCCGGCATCACATCGCCTTGGTTGGGCCGCAGGAGCCAAATTAGTTTGGTTGGGAAGCAATCCTGATCGTGTGCACCGCTGCACGCCTACGATCTTTATCTCTGAAAAAAAATGACGTGGTCAAGAGTTCACATGTTTATCAGTTGAGCACTCCGAGTCACTATGCTGAGCATCGTGTTCTACCGAAGATTTCACAAGCTTATCCGGTGGGCTAGAACACGGCGAATCGGAGTGTGGTCAAGGTTTCCTTTACTCACGGCGGCAAACCGTTTCCCGGAGCCACGCGCATGCATATTCCGCGCTCTTGCAGTCGGCACTCAGCAGACAGCTGTATGCGAACGCATGCATTGCCACTAGCTCGTTCAATGGCAGCCAAGCTTCAACGGGATCGATTGACGGTAACTATTTCCCAGTCCCGGATTATACTCCGGATAGGCACGGCATGCATCGCTGACGACTGACCAGTGACCAGTGCACGGACGACAAGGAAATGACCACGCCTGGGACAAATCCAGGAGGAAGAAAAGCCGGTGACTCCCACTCCGAAACGGTAGTATAAATAGAGCCAAAGATGCTCGTGGAGCCTCAAAATCCACAGCGCTCTCCTCGTTCCCGCTCAGCCATGGCCATGACGACCCACCTCTTCCTTCTCGCCCTCTTGGGCCTCTCGCTCTCGCACAGCCGCGCCGCGCTGCCGCCGCCAGTCTACGACACGGACGGCCACGAGCTGAGCTCCGGCGCGAGATACTACGTCCTGCCGGCCGTGCGCGGGCGCGGCGGCGGGCTCACCCTGGCGCCGTACGGGCAGCTCCGGTGCCCGCTGTACGTCGCGCAGGAGGCCAGCGAGCTCAGCAGGGGACTCCCCGTGCGCGTCACGCCGCTGCGGCCGGGCAGCGGCGCGTCGCCCACCACCGTGCGCGTCTCCACCGACGTCGGCATCCACTTCGACGCGCTGACGACCTGCGTCCAGACCACCGAGTGGCACGTCGGTGACGCGCGGGCGGGGCGCGGGCGCGTCGTCACCGGCCCGGTCCAGCCCGCGAGCCCCGGCGGGCGGGAGAAGGTGTTCCGCGTCGAGAGGCAGGGACGTGTTGGGTACAAGCTGGCGTCGTGCGTGGACAAGTGCCAGGACCTGGGCTTGATCAGAGAGGATAGGGGCGTGTGGCTCGGCGCGACTGACCAGGCTCATGAGGTCGTGTTCAAGAAGGCGCCACACGTTTAGGCACCGTTGGGTACATGCGGGACGCTCTGGTTTGCAGCGTGCGCTTATTATGTGCCGAATAATGTGGGGGTGATAACCTATGGAACTTTTCTATTTCTGTTGACTAACTTTGTAATCTCGAGCATCACAGCTATTTCTTGGCGTCTGGTCCAATATAAATATCCGTATGAAATATGCAATAAACAAAACATGTTAAAGTTTGCACTGGTTCAGAACATTCAAAACATGATCAGCCAAATTATTGGGCATATGTAAGTGTGATCCATGGGCAGTATATTTATTGGGCCGTATGCTATAATATTCTGTTGGAATAGTACGGGGATTATTTATTTATTTATTTTAATAAAACTTGTTGAGATTACGTATCTCGGGTACCTGACAGATCGTGCTCGATCACACGAGGCCTCGAGTCAGGGGTTGGATGACCACGGGATCCGAACCCCGGCGGCGATCTACGGCAGTCACGCCTTAGCCGCGCGGACATGCGGAGACCTCGGCCTCTAAAGTCCGACCTCTGAAGAGCGACCTCTGAGGGATAGATACTGCGTTATGGTACATTTACTTTGATGCTCAACTGCCATCCGTTCTGACGAGACGGGATGAGATTCATCACGGCGACACTTCAGTAGAAAGCTGCGACGGCTGCTGGACAAGACGTGACAGCACTGTAGTCGGCACAGTAGCGCCAGATGAGCATTACAGTACTCGCCGCTGCGTACGATACGACGGGTCACGACCACGACTGGACGAAGCGAAATGATGACGACAATGACGGAAGAGCTCACCTGTCGGCGAGACAACAGGGTCGCGTAGGGCCCATCATTTATAACCCCAGACCCCCTTCTATATAAAAAGAGGTCCGGAGAGCGATAGAGACACGAGGCAACCAAGAGACAACAACAAAGTAACAGCCACAAATACACGAAAAACAAATTCACGAGCTCCATGAGAGCCCAGAGTTCTTACATCTTTCCGAGCAAGCACCCTCACTCACTCGTATTTCGGATCCTCCCGCGAAAAGAGGATCTCGCCTTTGTAATATTATCGTCGAGATAATCTGTTCTCTGGACGTAGAGTATTACACCGCTCGAGGTGGTCCGAACCAGATAAAAATCTCTTTGAGTCTTCTTTAGACTAGGCCACATCGAATTCGAAGACACAGCTCTCTCATGATCGTATATTTACTGTGCCAGTGGTTAGAACGCCGACAAAACTAAACTAATTTCTTTGAAATTTCTATACAATTTGCATGAAAGTTATACATTTCAAATGGACCCTGAAACAGGCTGAAAAAACATGGGCTGAACAATGTTTGAGAAATCTGTGGCCAAGCTACATACTCGAGGCCAGTGCATTATTGAACGTAAAACATAAACATATCACACCATGGCTAGATGATAAGACCGGAACCCTTAAACTTTGCTTCCGTAATAGCGTCGATGCGCCGTGCCGTCTCAGGGGTGAGATGATTCCTCCAGTCACCCACCACACCACGCCGAAAAAACGAACTGTTCTGCACCCTCCCATCAATGGAGTCTACGGCACCGCCCTTGTTCACATCCAGCTCGCTCAGGTGCTGGAACGAGCAGAACCTAACAATGGCATCCACCGCGGCACCACCCTCCTCTCCATCATCGAACGGGCAGCCGGCGAACTCCGCGAGCCGTCGGACGTGTGCCGCCGGGTCCTTCTGCATCTCTTCATACCTAAAGAAGAGCACCTTTTCGGGATGAGCCAAATACGCACGCCAGTACCCAAGCACATGATCCCAGTACGGCCCGAACATGTATGCACCATCGCAGAAGAACTCGACCGCAACCTCCACGGAGAGGGGATCCATCCCGTCCCTGACCCTGAACTCGTTCACGAAAGCCAGCAGAGAGACAAACGCATCTTTGGGATCACGGCATACATACACAATCTTGGAGCCTGACGATGCTACGGTCCTCGGCAGAGACATGAACGGGACATGGGAGGCGAAGAGCCTTGGATCGAGGAGGTGGTCAAGGTTGGTGTCGGGATCACGTACCCCGGGTACCTAACAGATCGCTCCAACGAGAAAGTCGAGGGTCGGATGACACGGGCTCCGACCCCTCCGCAACGATCTATGACGGCTATCGCATGGCCGCGCAAGGGCGCGAAGACCCCGGGCCCTAAGGATAACACCCGAGAGCGACCCCCAGAAGGTAAGTACCGCGTTATGGTACATTTACTCCGGGGACCAGCTGCCATCCGTCCCGACGAGACAGGACGAGGTTCACCACGACGACACTCCAGCAGAAAGCTGCGACGACTGCCAGACACGATGGGTCAGCGCTGTAGCTAGCACAGTGGCGCCGGACAGGTATCACGGTACCCGCCGACATGCCCGACGTGACGGGTCATGAAC
>BCLH01003199.1:0-32838 GCA_001602315.1 Zoysia pacifica
TCTTATAAAATGAACCACACAATGTTAGTTTGAATTTGTTAAAACACTATTACACTTTCATATTAAAAGTAAGTATATGTAAAAAAATAATGTTATGATTTCATTTTAAAAAATAGTGCACACCCTCATTTTTCAGAAGGGGTAAAATAGTTATTTGACCTCTTATTTATCTCCGTCAGAGGCATAAACTAACGGAAGGAAAAAAAATGAAAGATAAAATTTTGTCTGAATAGGAAAATTAAAAAAAAAGACCAAAATGTCAAATAAGGAATTCTCTCATTAAAATACCCTGATGGTGACTAGTGAACTGGTTTAGTATAACTAGAGTGTTATATAATCAAATAAAATATTAGTGGATGGTTAAATGGAGTAAAATGTACAGTATTCGTTCTTAGTATTACATGAATTTTTGTATGTTTTTAATTTAGTTGTATTTTCTCGGGATTCGGTGGCTCTGGTTGTAGACCCGGAAAGGCAGAGAAAAAGCGCAAGCCCCAATGTGTCCCTTTCGCTTTCCCTGGTTTGCACCTCACGTCGCCACCCTTTGCTTTTCGTTGCAATTTCCCAAGTTGACTCAAAGGCTAACCTCGTGCACCTGGACTAGATTTTCCTTGATGCAAGTGGCTTGATTCGGACATGGTTTTAAGATTTAGGAGGGTTAGGCTTTGGGCACAGGTGGAACTTAAGGGCTCCCTTGTTGGAGTTTTTAGCCGGTTTCACCGTATATGCTTCAGGGTGAAATAGGAATACGTTAAATACTATACCCGAGATATATATATTTGAAAATTAATTAGGAGTCCCGAAGTCGAAAATAAAAGCTTATAAAGGTTTCTCTTTGTGATATCCCGGCCCAAGTGAGAAGGCCCATAGCGGTAGCATGGTTTAGTACCACTGAGGGGGTGAAGACCAATTTAAATACTTGGTCGTACAATGTGAAATAACTCGGTTAACCCTTTTACGCGAAGTGAGGATGAAAGCGTAAGCAGTTGTTCTGCAAGGTAGGACTCGCACGACGTGCGACGGGTCTGGAGCCGTATTTCGGGTTTGGGATATTACAGAATGGTATCAGAACCGACTCTCGCGGTTTTACGGGTGTGTACGTGTTAGGGCGCGGGTACAGTGTGCATGACGCGTGGGCTAGCGTGGACACGGTATGACACGTATATCGGCACTGGGCGTACAGATGTGACCGAGAGAGAAGATCCTGAATACATCTGTCCCGAAAAAGTAAATTGGTCCACTCTTCAACGAGGACGTTGAGTCTTAATGAGAGAGAATGTGATATTCCGATACAAGTGAGAAGGACTATAGTGGCTAGCATAGTTTAGTACCACATGGAGAGTTTAGGGGGTGGAGACCAATTTAAATACTCGGCTGTGGAATGTAGAATACCTCGGGTTAATCTTTTTACGCGAAGTGAGAACGAAAGCGTAAGCAGTTATTCTGTGAGGTGGGACTCGCAAGGTGTGCGAGCGGGTCTGGAGCCGTATTTCGAGCTTGAGATGTTACACTCCTGTACTGAAATCAAATTGAAACCATTTTACAAATATTTTTAAAAGTGCTTCAACTTTATTAGAGAAAAGACAATAAGCCGTTTCAAGGAGGGAATTAAGGAGAGATCAGAGTGATCAGAACCAATTTTAGAGGAGCCGAATTGAGTCTACCAAACATGCACTTACAAAATTGGGATCTTGATTCGATGTTCGTGAGTGTTCGATGTCCACAACGTAGGTGGATCCCATGGCAAGTACTGCAATGATTTTTTTTATTCTTCTTCAGTCTCTCGCCTCTCGCTCTAGTCTCCCACTGTCCTGTCCTCGGTGGAATAGATTTTTTTTATTCAGTTGGTTTGATTCTAACTGAACCAAATTCAAGCATCAATTTTTAGGAGCCGTTTGGGATGGCTCATGGAGAGCTTTTGCCGCTGCTTATTCGATGAGCCCTGCCAAAGGGTGTGTCTGTGAGCCTCTTTGCCTGCAGCCGATAAGCCCGGGGAAAAATTACACGGTGAAGGAAAAGCCAGTCATCGGAGGAAGCTTTTCCGGCTCACAGGTCTGACACACATGAAGATTCCCCGCAAATTACAAAATCTGCCCCTCATTTCTCCCGTAAACTCATTACGAAGATTCTGAGCAAATCACAGGCCCGATGCATAAATCATTTTTAGCGAGGGATTAGCAAGGTTGATCTCGTTTAGCAAGGAATTAGCAAGTGCGCACATCACTATTAACAAAGATTAGCAAGGGATCAGCAAGTGCGCTCTAATAGATCTATAAAAATGAGAAAGTAAGGTGAGGGTATTTTTGACAATTCATCTAATATATCTCTTACAGAAGAGCCCTATTTTATACAAGCGAATTACTGTTCCACCAAACGTTTCAAAAAAAAAAACTGACTTCATAAAATAAGTACTCAACCTATAAACCAAGCTAAAATTCTATTTTATACAAGCCGCAGCTCTACCAAACAGACCTTAGTCAGATAGTTCAGTATAACGAACCATGCCATGGTTTGTTTCGCAGACTACTTTGTGGATGGTTTTAAAATCCCAATGAGATGAGAACTTTACTGCAGTCCTACTCCGAAAGAGTGACGCTTAGCGGAGCATGGTGAGAGAGAAATGACTTAAATGCCCTCATGTCTAGATAAGGAAAGAACAGCATCGGTGTGTCATCCGACCCGAAGACCGCCTCCGACGCAGCTAACGCTCCGCATCAGCCCGCCGTCGCCGCGCCCAGGTCACCCATCAAGTCGCCATCGCGTACAGGTATCCCTAACAGGTCGTCGCCGCGTGAGGGAGCTGTTGGTCCCTCAGTGATTTTGCACCTGCAGCCCACACCTTGCCGACCCCTGACCGATCCCTATGAACTCACTCCCGACCCCTGTGACGTGAAGATGAACAGTGCGCAACGAGGAAGCATAAAGACAAAACACACGCGAAGTGGCCGAGTGAAATGGCTCGTTACTTTTCTTCTTTTTTACATGGAGGAAAGCCTCCGGGTTTTATACACACGCTGCAAGCGCAGCAGTAAATTCTTACAACTACCAACTAATCTACTATACACTACTATACACCTTTTGACTTCGGCGTCCACTGCCACACTGCGCACGTCGCCTGTCACACGTCGCTGCCTATGCTACTACTGTGGTGTCCTGTCGCGTGGTCTTGTCACCTTGGGAACTGCCAAAGGAATAGATATGAAGCAGCATAGTTGTTATGTCTAACAATCTCCCCCTAACCATGCTGCTCCTCAGTCACCTTCACGTCAACCCGAGACCGAGCCTCCGGGAATCGGACGCACCCAAGTGACTTGGTGAGCGCGTCCGCGAGTTGCCGACCAGTTGCCGACCAGTTTCGACGAACTCGAGGACCATCCGCCCTTCCTCGACGCAGTCACGGATGAAGTGATATCTTACATCAATGTGCTTGATGCGGTCGCGAAGGACGGGGTTCCTGCACAGGGTGATGGCGGACTTGTTGTCCCCTATCAGTGTTGACGCTTGAAGCTCCTCTCCTGAGAGCTCGCACAGCATCCGATGGAGCCACACACCCTGACATGCAGCTGTTGCCATAGCGATGTACTCCGCCTCGCACGTCGAGAGAGCTACCACTCGCTGCTTCTAGGCATGCTAGCTGACGGGGTTGTGCCCCAAGTAGAACACGACGCCGGTTGTGCTCTTTCGATTGTCGGTGTCGCCGCTCATGTCACTGCCGCTGAACCCGGTCAGCTTCAGTGAACCTCCGTCGGTCCTGCTGTACTGAACTCCATAGCCTTACGTCCCTGCGACGTAGCGTAGGATCCTCTTGACAGCGGCGAGGTGATCCTCCCTCGGATCTTGCATGAAACGGCTCGCGAACCTCACTGTGAACGCAATGTTCGGCCGTGTGTTCACCAGGTAGCACAATCCACCGACGATGCTTCGGTACTAGAACGCATCTACGGTCGGCGATGTGCTTCTCTTCGACAGCTTCAGCCGATCCTCCATCGGTGTCTGTGCTGCCTTGCACTCTGAGAGGCCTGCCCTCTCCAGGAGCTTCGCCGCCTACTGGGAGAGCTTGATGACTCTTACCTCTTGCATCACCTCGATGCCCAAGTAGTAGGATAGCAATCTCAAGTCGCTCATCCTAAACAGAGACGTCATCTCTGCTTGAACGTCTCGATGTCCTCCTTCTTAGCGTCGGTGATGATAAGATCATCGACGTAAATCCTGACGATCAGCGTGCTCCCCCTGGAGCGTCGTGTGTAGAGCGCATGCTCATCTACACACCTAGTGAAGCCAAGCTTATTCAAGCTTGTGTCTAGCTTGATGTTCCATGCTCGCGGAGCCTGTCTGAGCCCGTACAGGGCCTTCCGTAGCCGGAGCACCTTGTACTCTTTACCCTTCTCAACGAAGCCCGGCGGTTGTTCTACGAACACTTTCTCGGCTAGCTCTCCGTTGAGGAATGTTGACTTCACGTCTATGCGATGGATCTGTCAGCCTTTCTCCGCCGCCAACGCCAGTATGAGTCGGACCGACTCCATCTGTGCAACTGGCGCGAACACCTCGTCGAAGTCCACTCCTTCTCGCTGCACGTGCCCCTTAGCAACCAGCCTCGCCTTATGCTTCACCAGCTTTCCATTGGCATCACGCTTCACCTTGAAGACCCACTTGAGCCCGATCGGCCGACATCGGGTCGGTGGATACACTAGCTCCCAAGTGCGGTTCTCTTCAATTGAGCGCATCTCCTCTGCCATGGCCTTTCGCCAGCATGGGTCGCGTTCGGCATCTGCAAACGTGCTTGGTTCCTCGGCAGTCACCGTCAGCAGTTGATGCGCGCTGCGTTCCACCTGAGTCCCAGACAATAGGTGTTGAGGGTCAGTGATCAAATCATTGATCGATCGATACCTCAACGGCCCTTCGTCCTGCGCCGCATCAAGGTCAAGAGAGCGGTCGGGAGTTGGTGACACGAAACTCGGTCTCGCTGTCGATCTCCCCGACCAGGAAGACCCTGAGCTTTCTGTACTCGCGGCATTTGAGTCGCTCTGCTGACCCTTAGACCCCGAGCCTCCACACTGACCCCAGCCCTCAGGCCTCGAGTCATGTTGGAGCCGACCGCCTGTCCCTTGATGGCGCCGACTTCCGCTGCGCCGACCGCCCGACCTCTGATCGCGCCGACTACCCGGCCTGGAGCCGCTCTGCCCAGTCGGATCCAAGTTCTCTTGACTTGCTAATCTCGGGCTCCGCCGACCTCCAGCCTCGGCATCACGCCGACTCTTAGTCGCGCCGACCGTCGGAGTCAGAGTCCTCTCGACTCGATGACCTTCATCTTTGGTCGCACCGACCGTCAGCTCGCTTCCTGCGCCGACCTCTGGAGTCCGGGTCTTGCCCTGCCAACTCTGAGTCGCGCGGTGCGGTCGATCCAGAAACGCGCCAACCTCGGTTCGCGCCGACCTCTGGCATCGCCGCGCTCAACTCCCCCTGAAGCTGAGCCTACCTCCTCTATCTTCGAGGAGTGTTCGAAGGAGAAGGAGCTCCGTGAGCCTGCCTCCCCTTCATCGTCACTAGTCCCCCGACCAGTTCCAGTTTGCCGCCTCATCGAAGACGATATCCCGAGAGATATGCACCCTCTTCCTGACAGGGTCATATAGGTGATACGCCTTGCTCCCCGCTTCGTAGCCAAGAAACACTATCTTGTTGCTCTTATCCTCCAGCTTGCCGAGGTGTGGCTTCACCGTCTTCACGTGCGCCACGCAACCGAATGTCCTGAGGAAGGACACGTCTGGCTTTCTCCCGTGCCAAGCCTCGAAGGGGGCCTTCTCGGTTACGGCTTTGGTCGGCGAGCAGTTGAGGATGAACACCATTGTGCTCATCGCCTCACCCCAGAACGCCGCAAGCATATTCTTAGCCTTCAACATGCTCCTGGCCATGCCGACGATGGTCTGGTTTTGCCTCTCCACGAGACCATTCTGCTGCGACGAGTATGGTGCCGTGAGATGCCGCTCCACGCCCTTCTCGGCGCAGTACCGACCAAACTCCACCGAAGTGAACTCTCCACCCCGGTCGGTCCTCAGCACGCGCATTTTTTGACCTGTCTCGGTCTCAACCCGCACCTAGAACTCTACGATGGCTCTGAGAGCCTCATCTTTGGTGGTGAGCAGTCGTAACCACATATACCGACTACAGTCATCCACCAGCAGGAGGAAGTAGCGCCGACCCTCATGCGTCGGCAGGGTGATTGGCCCACACATGTCGCCGTGCACGAGGTCCAGAAGACCCTCGGCACGGTATGTCGCCTTGCACGGAAACAACTGTCTCCGTTGCTTCCCGGCGAGGCAACTGTCACACAGTTCCCTGACATGCTCGATCGTGGGAAAGCCTCGCACCATATCGTGCCGAGCTAGTCTTGCCAGCGCATCGAAGCTGATGTGACCAAACCGCCCATGCCACAGCCACGCATTGTCACCAAGCCTCGCCGCCAAGCACACCGGCTGTGTCACCTGGAGCTTGGTGGTGTAGAGACGGTTTCTCCCGCTGTTCACCTTAAGCAGCAACTGCCGCTCTCGGTCTCTGAAACGGAGGACCCCGTCTTCGAGCAATATCTGGCACCCTCGCTCGTCCAGCTGTCCGAGGCTCACAATGTTGGTCTTCAGACGTGAGATGAAGTAGACTCTGGTCAACGCGCGGTGCTCGCCATTTCGGCCTCTGAACACCACCGTGCTTTGTCCCTCAATCTTTACCACCGACCCGTCCCCGAACTTGACCGACCTCGAGATGGCGGAGTCAAGTTCTGTGAAGACCGCCTTGTTGCCCGTCATGTGGCTGCTAGCCCCTGAATCGAGGTACCAGACATCCTCGACGGCGTCTTCCTTCCCTCCCAGGTAAACATGAGCCCGGACCTCATCCAGCTCAAGTTCCCGATGCTCTCCGTCCTCTAGGACGTCTCTGAGAGCACAAAGCTACGCCAGTAGCAAAGGCGACTCCTGCTCGCCTTCTTTCGCCAGGTGGGCCTTCTCCTTTCGCCCTTCTCCTTGGCGGGCGCGCCCTTGACTCCCACGGTCACGGCGTTTGGGCGCACGGCAATTACGTGCCCAGTGCCCTTTCTTGCCACAGTTGTGGCACTCATCGTCGGCGCATGGAGAGGCTTTGCCACTCCTTAGTTTGCCTCTACCACGCCCGCTCCGACCAGAGGTGGACGGGCTGCCCGCCTACTCTCTGCAGCGCGCCCTCCATTCTTCCTCCATCAGCAGCAGCTTGCTGCTAGTACTTGCCAACGTTGCTGCCGCGACGTGGTCTTCGACCGCCTTCAACCTCCTGATCACGTCTTCCAACATGAGCTCCGAGAGATCGAGCAGAGTCTCAATCGAGAGAGCAATCTGCTCGTACTTCGCCGGCACAACCCGCAGGTACTTCTCCATAACCCGTTGCTCAGCGATCTCGTCACCGAGTGCCGCTAGCTCCGCTACCAGCGAGGTAAGATGCAGTGCGAAGTTCTCCACAGACTCGCCATCACAGAACGTGATGTTCTCATACTCCTTCCAGAGTAGCTGCGTCTTCGCCTTCTTCGCTTGGTTTCGAGCCTACGCGCATCGATGCGGAGTTTCTCCCACGCCTCCGCCGTCGTCTTCGCTCTCTCCAAAGTGGAGATGAGATCTGACGTTACCGCGTGGAGAATCGCCTCCAGCGCCAGCTTGTCCTCCATGTCATCATCGGTCCCAGACTCGACGGCGACCCACAAGCTACGCGCCTAGAGCATCACTTTCATCAACATCGCCCAGTCAGAGTAGTTCGTGCGTGTAAGCGTAGGGTAAGTGGTGACGCCGTCGAACTTCCTCACAGTCTTGTGGACAACGACCGTGCGCGACCCGGAGCAGTCTCTTCCACCGCGTCGCTCTGCGCGACCACGGCGCTCAGGAGAGCGCTCAGGCGTCCGCACCGGTGAGCCCACTAGAGAAGTCTCTGGCGTGCCTGCCATCACTGCTAGTGCTCAACGAAGGCTTCGATACCATTTGTTGGTCCCTCAATGATCTTGCACCTACAGCACACACCTTGCCGACCTCTATGAACTCACTCTCGACCCCTGTGGCGTGAAGATGAATAGTGCGCAACGGGGAAGCACAAAGACAAAACACACGCGAAGTGGCCGAGTGAAATGTCTCGTTACTTTTCTTCTTTTTTACATAGAGGAAAGCCTCCGAGTTTTATACACGCGCTGCAAGCGCAGCAATAAATTACTACAACTACCAACTACTCTACTGTACATTACTGTACATCTTTTGACTTCGGCGTCCACTGTCACACTGCGCACATCGCCGTCTGTGCTGCTACTGTGGTGTTCCGTTGCGCCGTCTTGTCGCCTTAGGAACTACTAAAAGAGTAGATACAGAGCAGCAGGGTTGTTATGTCTAACAGGAGCCTCTAGACGCAGGTCGTCGTCGCCGCAGCAGGGAGCCCGTGATGCCGCCGCCGTCCTCCCTGTGCACAATGGGCTCCGTCGGGGTGGAGCTCACCGGCGGGACGGAGGGGGCGCCGGGTGCGGGGCTCGCATATGGGGCGGAGGGGCGCCAGGCGAGGAGCTCGAGGAGGGGGCTCGTCGGCCGGGGCTTGAGGACGGGGGCTCGCCGGCCGGAGCTCAAGGACGAGGTGTCGCCAGCGGTGGGGGAGCGTAGCTTGGTCGCTCCATCGTCGAGAAAGCGGGTTCCGGCGGAGACGGTGGCGGGCTTGACGAGGTCGTGTTGTCGTTTTGCCAAAGACGCCACTTTTTTGTGGACGTGGTTCCGATCCTAGGACGCCACTTCTTTGTAGACAGACGGAGTACTATTTTTGTGAGCGTCTCTATATTGCAATTTTTACCTAGGTGGTTCCTCGCAAGAAGCAGACAAGCAAAGGCCGCAACTTGGACCCCCTCTCAATTCCTGCCGTGATGTGATGTGACATCCTTGTACTGCGTATTTACCAAACCTTCACCAATTTTAGTTCTGGTTTGACGCAAACCACCGATCAACCAGTAAGGGTGCCTGTACCTACCTTGAGAAACCCGTCGGTTTCATTGGCTACGAACCCCCACCCCGCCGGAAAACGACTCGCAATGCCGTTCGATCCACCCGATTCTGCTGTTCGACTACAAATGTTTCAAGAAAATTGGCCGCGTATGGCATCTATGTGTTGGCACCTTGGAGACAATGAGAACAAATTCTACCGTTGCCGACCGGTACAAATACTGTGTTCGCAAGCGTCGTCACGAACTGTGCGTGATGTCGTGAGTGATGCTGCTCTATTGAGATATTTTCACTGTAGATGTCTAGGGCGTCTTTTTATAACTCGCATACAGAAATTTTATAAAAACCAATATAATTTTATAGAAAACATAATAAAGAGATAAAAATCCTTCGTTTCAAAGGGGCCTTGTACTAGTAGATAAAACTCTCAGTCATCCCATTTGCAACTCTAATTATCACTCATGATAAAATAAATTTAAAAATAAAGTAAATATCACATAACTACATATTTAAGAGGCAATTTCACAGAACTATAGATTTTGTGTTGAGTTTATCACAAAACTACAGATTTAAAAGTGGTTCTTAATAAGTACTCTCTCCGGTTTTAAATTATTGACACTGTTGACTTTTAACATCAATTTTGACTATTCATTTTATTAAAAAAATTCAAATATTTAAAATTTTATTATTATTTAATTTATTATTAGTGAAATTTAAATAATAACTAATAATTTTATATATTAGAATAAATTTTTAAAATAAGACGAATGGTCAAAGTTGATGTTCAAAGTCAATAATGTCAATAATTTAAAACCAAAAGGGATATATTTCAAGTGGGTCCCACTTGTCAGGTTCATGAGCACCACCTCTAAAATAAGTAGTTTTGTGATAATTTAGGTGCAAATTCTGTAGGTTTGTCAAATTGTATATTTTGAATTTATAGTTTTACGATAATTATGTCATAATATGTTTAATTTTATGAAGTTTACTCTTAGAAATAAAAACAGTACGCGAGCACCATATGATTAACATGCTTTCAAAAAGATATGTTTATGAATGCCACCGTAATTAAGAGCACTCAGATGACATTCACACGAGCCTACATGTCAATGTCATGGCATATATACCTCAACGTCGAGGACCTTGAGGTGCTCTTCATCTCCAGGTTCTTGAAGCCCATTTTTTGGCGCGGCTGCTATTCCTCACGTCACGTGCAGCACCACTGGCGTCTGGCAGGTTCATTCAAGCTTGCTATACAGTCGGGTCCCGGAGCAAAAGACAACATGCCATAGAGGAGCCGGATGTGTTGGAGGAAGAGGCAGGATGACCATGATGATATAGTTGCGATGATGAGGAGTATAGTGCCGCCATTGAGGAGGAGGATGGCGATGACGGATTTTTTTTTTTTTGGTATTTTCTCATTCAAATTTGTATTCAAAACTCTTACTGATTAAATTTCAAACATGAACTTCCATGGAGAGGTGGATGAGTCAGCGATGTCCCGTGTCGCTGATCCAGGATGTGATAGAGAGTTCGTACTAGAGTTGCCCAGAGTTAAGAACATACATTAGCTCATTGCTAAGCAATTATCATCACCAGTGAGGTTGCAAACAAATGAACTAGCCTCCAATATAATTCATCCATTTTAAAATTATGGTCACCAACTAGTTTAAATTTTAACTATCACATGCCCAATGAAAAGTAAAAGGCAGCTATAGCACTGCAAAAATGGAACCGAATAACTGATGGTAATATATGAATCACAGGACAGGACGATTTGTTCTTGTTGATGCCAATCTGGTATAGTCCATTTTTATCCTCTTCAGTGTTGCCGCTACATCACTCATTGACATCCTTTGGTCAGGCGACTCGGTCGTGCAGAGCAAACCAAGCTCAAATATTGGGGTCAAAAACTCGCTCCAATCGCCCGAAGAAGACAAGGCGTCTTGCAGCAGCTGGCCGTCGACAACAGAGTCAAGCTCAGATGGAAATGCCTGATGGATCCAGTGCCTGATTCCTTGCTCTCCCTCGAACATTGCATCTGTGGGTCTCTTCCCAGTGAAGACTTCAAAAAGCATGATTCCATAGCTGAACACATCGCTCTTGCGTGATGCCTTTCCAAGAGATCCGTACTCTGCTCAAGAGGTCCATAGAATGGAGTCAAATTATTATTATCAACACGATTGAGTGATAAAATATGTTAGAAAAGATCTAGACTGCACAACATTACAAACAAAGAATTATTGCATACCTGGTGCCATATATCCAAGTGTTCCAGGCATCCTTGAAACGGTCATGGAGTTGTCATCACCCAAAAGCAACTGGGCGATGCCAAAGTCTGCGACATGCGCTGTCATATCATCATCGAATAGCACATTGCTAGGCTTCAAGTCACAGTGCAGAACCAGCTCATGATGCTCGTGGTGCAGATATTCCATTGCCATTGATACGTCTAGCATGGTGTCCATCCTTCTAACAAAGCCCATGTGGCTTCTACCTTCAGAGTGCAAGAGCATCTCCAAGCTACCATTGGACATGTACTCAAGCACCAGGGATCGAAGTTTCATGTTGGAGCATGTGTTTATTATCCTTATCAAGTTTCTATGACGAGCCATGCGAAGCGCACGACACTCAGCATCGAAGCTTCCGATGGCCTTTTCTCGCTCCATGTCTAGCACCTTTATTGCAACCACCAAGCCATTGTCTAGTTGGCCCTTGAATACTTTGCTGAAGCTTCCAGTCCCCAGCAAGTTGTTGTCGCTAAAATTGTCTGTGGCGCGAACAAGCTCACGGTAGGAGACTAAGTTATGGGCCACAGGATCACTTGGATCAGAAAAGGATGCTTGAATAGATCTCTTGCTTTTATGTTTTCTTATGATAAGTAGGTACACACAAAGAGCCAAAGAAGCAAATCCTATGGTGATAATGGGGATTAGAACTTTAATTAAGTGTCTATTACGTGAGCGAGACTTCTCGGGACATGGCGGAAATCCTAGACTAGGAGCACCACAGAGCGCAGCATTCCCAAGCAAAGATCGTGAAGTGATGCTGGAGAAAACACCTCCCTCTGGTACCTTTCCTTCTAGCCTATTGAAGGATAGATTCAAGCGTCTCAAGTAGGTGAAGTTGGAAAGAAACTTAGGAATTGTACCATATAGATTATTGGAGGAGAGGTCCAACGATGCTAAGCTTTCTAGCTCTTGAAACGATCCTGGGATCAAGTCCTCAAATGTGTTGTGTGATAGATCTAGGAAAGTGAGCATCCTAAGTTTTCCAAATGATTCCGGGATGCTCCCAACCAAATAATTGGAAGATAAGTCAATAAAATTCACTAGTTTTAGCCCACTAACATCGACTGGTAGTGCACCGATGAGAGAATTGTGAGAAAGGTTCAGAAAAATAATTTTGTCAAGGTGGAATAAGGTAGATGGTATTGTTGAATTTAACTGATTATCAGACAATGAGATGTCTCTTAGCGATGTAAGGTTGCCAATGCTGTCAGGTATTGAGCCAAAGAATTTGTTTCTATTGGTATAGAAAAGTTGAATGCTCCTGAGCTTACCAATTTGTATCGGGATATGACCTGACATTTGATTGTTGCGAACATCAAACACCTTGAGATTTTGTAAATGTGTGATGGATTCTGGTATGGATCCTATGAGTAGGTTATTATGAAGAGAGATCCAAGCAAGGCTGCTTAAGTTTAATAATGATGATGGAAGCTCACCTGACAACTTGTTTGTTTCTGCTCTAAGTCTAATTAAATTTGTTGACAGGTTCCCCATATATTCTGGGAGTGCTCCGGTGAAGGAATTATTATAGATGTTAAGGACCTCAAGTTGCCTGCAATTGGAAAGGGAGGACAGGAATTCAAGATCTCCGTCAAAATTATTTGATGTCAATCTAAGCTGGGTAAGATTTGGGATGTTCCCAATTGTTCTAGGTACAGAACCGGACAATTGATTTGATTCTAGAATTAGCCAAGACAACTTAGATAAATTTCCTAGAGAGGGTGGAATTGCACCTGTTAATCGGTTGCTTCCTAGATGTAGATGCCATAGATCTTGCATCAGACCTATTTCTGGTGGAATGGGTCCAGTCAGGTTGCAGAAAGAGATGTCTAGTAAAGAAATGAGGGTGAGGTTGCCAAGAACACCTGGGATGGACCCAATTAAGTGAAGTCCGCCCAAGAAAAGGCCAGTGAGGTGTGTCAGCTGAGCCAACCATGTTGGTATAACATCAACAAAAGAATTTACAGACAAATAAAGATGTCGTAAGTGTTGGCATGCTGCTAATCCCTGTGGAATTCGGCCCTGAAAGTTGTTTTCACCGATAGAAAACCAGGAGAGCATAGGCAGGTTGAAACTGCGATTGTTAGGAATTTCTCCAGCTAGATTGTTAGAACCCAAATTGATTCTTTGCAGCCTAGACATGTTGAAGATGGTTTCAGGTACTGTGCCGACAAGGTCATTGTCTTGTAGGAATAAATAGCCAAGCATGGGCAGGGATCCCACACTGTGTGGTACCAGACCTGATAGGTGGTTACTTCCAAAGTGGATGTAAGTCAGAGAAGGCGTGGCATTGAACAGATCAGGAGGTATATGGCCACTCAACTCATTCGAAGCCAGTGAAATATTTTCAAGTTTGCGTAGATTCCGTAACAGCCCTGGTGGGATATGCCCCGAGAGGATGTTGTAGCTTAAGTAAAGAAACCTGAGGCTCGTAAGGTTTCCTATGGAACTGGGAATGGAGTTAGCAAGGCGATTCTGAGTAAGAACAAGATACGCAAGCCGTTGCAGAGTGCCGATCTCGGCGGGGATGGAGCCGGTGAGGTCAGTGTTTGAAAGGTCCAACCGAGTGAGGAAAGAGAGGTCACCGATGTGCGAGGTGAGCTCTCCTTGGAGGGGTGTATCGTTGAGAACCAAACCAGTGACGCGCTGCCGATGACGACGGCTACACGAGACACCGACCCAGTTGCAGAACGATACATTGGTTCTCCAGCTGCTGGCAAGGACGCCAAGAGGATCCGAGAGCTGAGCTTTGAAAGCCAGCAGCGCAGCGAGGTCGAGGTTGCTACCGGTAGCGCTGGGTCGAGTCGGTTTCAGAGAGGAAGAAGAAGCGACGCATGGTGAGAGCGCCGGGATCAGCGAGAAGATGGCCGACAAGTACAGTAGAGCGACTGGTGAGCATGCCATTTGGAAGAAGCAGGTGCTTGTTTATCTCGCTTGTTACCGCGTCTTGATCGCAGGAACAAGCTAGCAAGGATGTTTTTGTGTAGTAAAAGTTAGGACTTAGGATAGCTATCTATTTATAAGCATATTTTGCACATCAGGATAACCCGTTGCTGTCCAGTGTGAATAGGTCGGTTAAAGTCTTCAAGGATATGCCAAGATATCTTATATATTGGGTCCCAGATGTAATTTGTCAAAGGATAAGAAATTTATAAGATTTTTTTTCATCGCGAAGAATTCGTCAGTCGGCTTCTTCAACTTACACATTTAAACTATCGCTATGCGACATAAAGAAGAACGTTAAACATTTCGAATGATGCGACACAAAGAAGTATCGGTGTTTGCGGGCCGGCCTGTTCATACTGCAGACAGTCAAAAGTCTCCAGACCAAATCAAAGGTAAGGTAGATGTTTGGTGCGCTAGAGACGGGTCTTTTGTTCTTCTCTGTTTTCGCGTAATGGCTGAGGCGAGAATTTTTCTTGTTACTAAGATTTTTTTTTTTTTGAAATTGAATTACTTCCTGTAAATTTTAGCGAAATTCCTACGAAATTCCTCATGCTTTCCAAAGCGAAGTTCTTGGTTGTACGCTTTACTTTGATTAACTAGTGTGTGTCGTTCTTTACTGGGTAGCTGGAGAATCACGGAAAAATTACTACAAGCTTGCTTCGATGATTTATGACTCCTCTCATTGCCTTTTATTATGAAATGATACAAAATCATACAAATAAGAAAGGAATCGCATTTTTATTTGCTAGAATGCAACAAAACGGGAAAGACACGAACAAACTGTTGTACAAACAGCATCGCACATCACAAACGGATTATTCTCAGAACTCATTCAACAGCTCGATGTACACGAAAATCCTGACAATGCGCCACCCTGGTTTTACGCCCATGGTACCCTAAAACCTTTATCTGTTTCCCTACGATAACAGAAATCTAATGGAAGCCAATGGGCTTCCTACAGCACTAAACATCAAAACAGGTCTGTTGTTACATGCTAGGCTGACAAAACATGGCGCAACAAGGTAATATTGCGCTCCATTCCTCTTCCAGTCAGCGAAGGCGGCGAACCAGAGAGCTGGCCGCTCACAACAGCAGTGGTCGCACAGCTACACCCACTGTCGTTAATCTGGAGAACCCTGCCGGTCACACTGAAGAAATTGGTGAAAAACAAATCTAAGCTGCATATGAGGAAGGGGAAGCATTCATCGCTTTCCACTCTTTGATCTTTGAGCTATCAAACGAATGGCCTGCTTTCCGAGCTCCATGTTCTCAGATCTTCCATTGTCTAACTGAACAGAAAGCATGCCACTGATGATATTAGACACAACCCCTTGGTGCCTGCATAGATGAAGAATAATTTTGAGTCATATGTTTCCTCTTTCTAGTCATAAGAAAAAGAATCAAATACCAGATGTGCATAAGGTGGGCGTTCTAAGCAACACCATTCCACTATGTAGTTCCATTATCGAGAATATAATGATATTTACTTGGAAAATGGTTAAATAAGCAAACAAAAAACTACCCCCTCCGTCCATGATTCATGTGCGTATTTGCCAGAGTTTTTTCTATCATCATTGGGCGTATTTCAGTTGGCCTCCTCAGCATGCGCATGACTGCTAGCAGGGAAGTTACTAGCATGCAGGGAGTTACAAGCATGTGGGGTATGAAGCACATGCAGAAGCGCCATGCAGGATTAGTCCCCGATTGATTGCATGCAGGACAGCCATGCAGAGCACCGGCCATTACTAAGAAATCAAAGCGTTAAGCACAGGATGATAGCAGGAGTTACAAGGGACAGTTTAAACACTTGGTCTCTGTGCTGTGGCCAAATACGCACATGAATCATGGACGGTGGGAGTAATTTGTTACTCCAGATATATATATAGGGGATTAAGACCAAAGAAATGCAAATGCTTCATCAAGCACAGCAGGTGGCTGAGGCAAACTCAGTTGATAAACACAAGATAAAATTAAAAACAAAGGTATAATAAGAAATTAGGTTAAATAGAAACTAACCATTTGCCATCAGAAGCTAGATGGACCTCAATCCTCTTTCCGATCGCATCCTTGCCCAACTTGCGTAATATCCAATTCGCATCCATTACTTCAACATCTGTGCTCGGGTGATGCCTCTTGGCAGATTTCCCATCCGAACCATCCACCTTATCCATTGAAGGCCTCTTCCTCTTTGATCTCTGGCCTTTAGCAACATTTAACTGGTCGTCTTGTGGAGAAGACCACACAGTCAACCCTTCTGGTTGAGAGGATTGTGTGCTTGGCTGCTCGAAATGTGGACGTTTAAATTTAAGCTTGAGCAATGATGGCTTCAATTTGTCAGGAGATTCAGAGGAAAATGAAGGAGCTCCTTGGTTCTCATTTAATTGACTACCATGAGATTGTTTATGTCCTAATGATCTGTTTCTTGTACCGCTTTCGTTTGCATTTTCCATTGCAGAAAAAATAGCCATGCTCCTTTTTCCAGTCGCATGCTTTTTTGAGGTACCAAGATCTCCCAATAGGCTATTTCTTTTATGTGACCCAGTTTCTCTAACTAGCTTCATTACACTTTTTTCTTTTATTTCCCTTGAGTTTTTCAGCTGGCTTGTCACATCCACTTTCCCTCCTGAAAAAAAACAGTGGTGCCTTAAATTTAGACCTCAACAAAGCAACAATATTGATACTTCAAAACCAAATAAGAACTAATGGCATATTTACCATCAAGCAAAGGATTAAGGCTATTTCTTTTAAAAAAAGAAATGAATGTTGAATAGAGAACATAAATAAATAATTAAGAAATAGAAAAAGATGAAATCACATGCAGGGATGAGCAAAATATAAACTACAAACACCACGTCAGAGTATCAAGCATATCTTTTGAATGTTTGGTCAATGATATGGGCATATGGCTCACATGATTCCTTAGGAATGCAAAACTTGCAATTTTTGGCTCCTTGGGATTAATCTGAAACTCATTCAATGGACAAAACTGATCCACCGCAGACTTTAGGGATAACAGACACAAATGGTTGTGTTTTAACAGGAAAATGCTAAGGATTCAAAACTCAATTTTGTTGATCCTTGAATCTTTTTGCTTTCTCTGTGGGTTACTAAAAAACAAAACCTGAACAGGCTAAAGTTAAATTCTAATAAAGACACAATAAAAAGAAACCATGGAATTTCCCATAATACAGAACCGGATACATTAAAATGGTAATTGCCAAGCCATACCGTGCGTTGAACCCTGCTCTTGCTCTCTTTGAGAATTTGATGGTTCAGACATGGGAGAGTCACCCCTACTTTTGTGCCGAGAACCAAGATTGATAACCAACTTGGTGCCTTTCCCTGTGTTACTTTTGGGAGAGTTTTCCTCACCTGCATCCTTGAGATGTAAACTTGAAGCCTTACTTCCTTTAATCTTGACTTTGGGTATCATGTCAGCATTGACTACCCCAGCCTTCACAGATGAGGACTTTAAATTCTTATCAGAGCTTCGAGTTGAAGGTGAAATATATCCATTACCCTCATTCTTAAAAGAACCAAGATCATGATCAACATCTACATTTTGATCTCCCAGATGATTTGAAGATCTAGCATCATGCCTTCTCTCCAAAAATATCTCATCCTGACCATCAACTGTTTTATTATTCTGAGAGCCTTTCCTTTTGGAATGTTTCTTGCTTGAACCAGGACTCTTGAGAACAATCTTCTCTTGCTCAGGTGTCTCTGATTGAGGTTTAGTGTTGTTACTTTTCAAAGAAAATTTTAGAGTGTTTCTTCCCTCATTTTTCAATACATATGCACCAAGTTTTTTATCATCAGAGTTTGGACGAGATGGTGAGACATCTTCAAGAGAAGGCAGCGCAGCAGCAGCCCGTAAACTAGCCATAAGATCCTGGTCAACAGTGTCCCTCCTCTTCCAAAGTTCTCGAATCGCATCATCAATGTCCCTAATCTGAACATAGAAAAAAAAAAAGGTGTTAGATAAAACAGCAGGGACATAGGTGACAGGATGACAGAAACAGTTAACACCTGGGAGCATTCGCCACGGCAAGCTGCGCATGTATATTGGAGGTTTGTATCAGCTTGGAACTGTTGGTACTTTTCCTCACTGCATAAACATGTATAACAATGGTAAGGTATCCACCTGAAAAAGGAAGGGTGGGAGGGCAGATGGCAAAGCAAAAAAGTTGGGGGATAATATTCATATATAGTTTAACATTCATACAGACCTGATACCATCACACTCAATATGGACCCACTTTTCACAAACATCACAGCAAACCATAGGTATTACTTCGGAGTCTCTATACACCTGAAATAGGAGAATCCCAACAGAAAATAACATATAAGCATGTCAATATAATGAAAAAGAATATGGCATTACTGTGTATATGAACCCCAGCTGATACATAGGTTCTTACTTAAGAAGAATATAAATGAAGTCCCAGTCAAAAGAACTTTCAACTACTATAAATCACTATACAATTTCATTCATAAATCGTGATGCCTGTAACAAAAATAATCCTAATGCCCTCAAATGAAAAGTGCTAGATAAACTACAGATCTACAAATAAACTACGAATCAGTAATGCATAAACAGTTCTTGTATATGGAATAAAGTGCTCCAGACAAGAAAACATGGTGTTTCAGAGGTTCTGGCAAAACTTTTAAGTGTTGACTGCTAATAGATATTGGTTATATTAAGTTTGGGAACAACGCAATCATATTCGTAGATTATTCTTGCAAAGGTCATTCAAAGCTATGATCCAGAGTATACACATAGGAGCTACCTTCAAGCAAATTGGGCAATAGTTTCCTTTCACAAACAATCGCCCACAAGCATCACAGCATGTGTACCCCAAAAACCACCTGCAGATCAAAATTAAGTGTTACAGAAATCATAAGACAGCAGGTTCAAATTCAGAAAAATAAAGATCGAAATTTGAATCAGGACCTTGTGCTATGGCCACTCCCAGGCACACCAGATCCACAACTGTGACACCTTGTATGTTTTGGACATAAGTATGGCCCATTGGTAACATTCTGCAACATTATATTGTTAACTGAAAATACCCGGATGCAATTTTGTATAAAAAAAGGTTGTGGCCAAGAAGGGGAGCACATGGTGTTTGTACCTTGTGCGATGGTTGCTGGCAGTAACAGTGATACGCACCATCACACCTTTTACAAAACATCAACTTATTGGGATCACCAGGCCGTCGGCAAACCTATATAGATGACAAGTATTCATATTACACCAAAGCAGTACAGAAGCAGGTGTAGTTATCATGTAACAGTGGTAGGCTTTGATATGCAGATTTAAGTTAGTGTATACCAAAATACTTAACTTTGAAAACGTGAATTCAAATGTTTGGTATCACAACAAACATTTTACAATGATACAAGCTTATTTACTGTGATTTGTGGTAATTTGCATATTATACCCTGTAATACACATTTTTTACAATTTAACTGTGAAAATATAATACAGGAACACTTGGCAATGAAAAAAGGGCAGCCCAATGCTACGTGGCTCCCACTTTTGATAATGAATTTAAAATATTATTGTTCCGTACTACCTCTGTCCATAAATATAAGTATTTTTTGTTTTAGTCAAAGTCAAACTCTTTTGACTTTGACCATTAATAATAGAAAATTAATTATATTTTATAATATATAGGTTATGTTATTAGATTATTCATGAAACATACTTTCATAATATATAACTGTTTATATTAGAAATTATCTAAAATTTTAAATATTATCAGTCAAAATTGATTGAATTTAACTTTGACTAAAGGCAAAAATTCTTATATTTGTGGACGGAGGAAGTAACAAATCTAGAAGTTCTTACATGTGTGAGCTTTCCATGTCTAAAAAGTTTAAATGTTGGATATGCCCCACGCCAATTATGGATGAAATTTACTTTAGAGAGGCAGTAGAGTGTATATAAGCAAATCTAGTCACTTTTTCTTTCATACAGTTGATCTACATACTCTTGGATCAAAGATATTGACATGAATGCAAGGGAAGTGCAGAGAGAGAGAGAGAGAGAGAGAGAGAGAGAGAGAGAGAGAGAGCACCTCACAGCTGCGACATGAGGGACAGACCCATGAGCTTATGTGGAAAAGATCTAGAATGAACAAAAACTTATCAGAGATAAGCAAAATATGTCCTGGAGGCAACAACAGGAGAAATTTGTATTACCTCTATGCTCCCCCCAGTTTTTCAAACAATTTCTATGGTATCTTTTGTTGCAGAGTTTACATGGAAGCATTTTTGCAGCCTTTGTGCTGCCCTCATTTTCACCTGAGAAGCATAAACGGCACATAACCTTGACAGCGGCATTTCCTTGATCTTCTCCATCCCAGTCCTCTTCATCTCCTTCAGCCTCCTTGGAAAGAGCATTGCAACCATCTCATTTGAGGAGATAGACCCAACAAAACGTACAGAAAAAAAAAAGGAAAGTGTACAACTCATTTCTTGCTTTAAGTAAAGATGTGAAAACTAAAAACCTAATAGCTTCGCCACACCCTAACTTGGCACAAGACAGCTAGAGGTACTGCAGAATTTTATGCGGCTAAAGAATAATACAGAAAGACTTATATGCAGAATATGAATGTTGATAAGGCACTTTCCCATTACTGTGTACTGACTGGATTAAATCCATGATGAAGAGAAAGGAACCCACAGCAAAACTGCACAGTCACTAACATGAGGTTTGGGTCCACATGTCAGCAATTGCTACCGCACCGTGCCATATTGATCCATGTCCACCACAAAAACATTGATAAACAGTGAATATAGAATGTAACAAGATGAGTGAAGTTATGGCATACAGCACAGGTAGAATGCACGAGAACCTACTAGAAAAACGGTTCAGCTTTTAAAGATAGATAGTGCTACATTCATTTATAGTACCACTGCATGGCTATTTCCAGAACAAAATCCTGCACGGATAATAGTACTCCAGATTGCAGACCCAGGTAACATCTACGAACAGCTCCAAGCGCTAACAGCACAAACACGTGGGTACACAAAGCACAGGAGTCATCATGCCGATAACTGTTTGGACACATTCAAACTACAACCTAGCATTCTGTTCAATAAACTAGGTTGCCTGATAGGAAACAAAAAGAAACGGTTACAGGCAAAAAAACAAATCATATATCTTAGAACAGCGCAATAACTGAAAACAAGCACCTTTCCAACTTGATCGTAAAACTAGGAACCCAAAAATTCTAAACCCAGTGACACAAACTACCATAATAATGCAAACAGCACCATGAGTTCTGCCTGGTACATCTAGCGCGACCAAGGTCATCCAGAAAATGCATACGTAAGGTCATCCATCCCATTTGCCCTAGAAGCTCAGCTTCCCCATGAGGTCGTCCATCAACAGGATCTGCATGAGCAGACCCGATAGCGTGTGGCTGGCTCCCCGGCAGCATTCCCATTGATGACCATGATCCCACCATTTTCTTGCTGGCAATATGGCATGCCCCAAATGAGGAACTAGCTGTGCATGTGCACGACTAACAAGTCATGGAGGCGATGCACCATTATATCAATTGAGTTTCTGCTCTAAAATCATGGAAACAACTCCCAAACAAAACTTTCTAGCGATTAGTAGGCATTTGTACAATCCTTGCGACAAAAGGTTGCAACTTTCTATGCTGGACAATGGTTTATGAGCATGGAGCCCAAGAATTCCTATGAAACCATGACAAAAACCTAGCGTTTCCAAACACACGCATCCACGCATACTGCTATCCTGTGGAAGCTAAACAGCTAAAGGCCAGGAGGCGCAACCACATAACTTCTCTGACGAAGCAAATTCACACTCCATAGCAAGAAATTCAGCATGAACCCTATCCAGGACGCAGCAAACCATTAACGCTCGAGCAAGGAGAGAGAGGGGAGAGATCCACTCACCGGCGATCCGAACACCCCGGTCTCGAGCCTCCTAGCTTGGTCCTCGGCCGCGGCGGCACCGCGCTGCGCCGCAGCCCGGCGCGCCTCGTCCTCCCCTTCCTCGGGCGTCGGCTCCACCGGCGGGACCTCCACCTGCACCGTGCCCGCATCCGCCGGCGCTCCTCCATCCGCGCCCGCCGCGCGAAGCAGCCACGGATCCGCCAGGAACCCCTCGAGAGCCGCCGCCGCGTCCGCCCAAACCTCCGGCGCGGGAACTCCTCCCCCCTTACTCCCGGGAGTCGCAGCCGCCGCGCCGAACCCTAGCTCGCAGTAGCACACCCTCCTGCTGCAGAGAGAGAGATAGAGAGAGCACGAGAGAGAAACACGGAGAGTGAGAGAGAGAGAGAGAGAGGGTGTCTGAGACAAGAGGGAAAGAGAGGGGAGTGCCCGGCTTACCAAGTGATGGGGCACGCGACGTGAAACGCCATGGGAGACGGCCAGAAGCCCGGGCGGGCGGGCTGCGTCGTGGGCTTCTGACGAATCCAAACGAATTTCGGATCCAGGGGTGGAAATTTGGCGAGGATTCGCACGGTTTTGACCGGGATTTGGGTTTGGGTTTGGATGCGGGAGGCGCGGGTGGTGGCGAAGCGAGCGGCCGGCGGAGGACGGCGAGGAGGAAGGCTGGGGTGGGGTGGGTTTTGCGGGTGGGACCTTGGGGGAACACGGGTTTTGTGGTGCGGGGCTTGGTGGGGTGGGGTATGTCTGGGGAGTATTTGCGTTTCGGTCCTCGTAGAGTTTCTGATTTATGCTGTCTTGGCGGTGCGATGGCGTTATTTGAATGGGCTGAGATTCAGCTCTTTGGGCCGGTACGATTTGGGCCATTCCTTCGTTTGGGGCTATGAACGGTTGTTGGATCAATCGGGCCCGCGCGCGAAGCGTTAACTTCCCTCTGGCTCGTGGGCGGCTCCGGTGACCAGAGGGAAGGCCACTTCAGCAGTTCCGCTCCGCCGAGCGAAGCGAACAAAAGCGGCCATGCTCGCGCGCGCCGTCGCGGCGGCGAGGCTGTTGTCCACGGCGGCCTCCGTCTCGTCCTCCGCCTCGGCCCGCAGCGAGGCGGGGAAGGGGGACACGCTGGGGAAGCGGCTGCTGAAGCTCGTCTACACGAAGCGGAGCGCGGCGGTGGTGCTGCGCAAGTGGGTGGAGGAGGGCCGGACCGTGCAGAAGTACCAGCTCAACCGCGTCGTCCGGGAGCTCCGCAAGTACGGCCGCTTTAAGCACGCCCTCGAGGTACGAACGCCCGCCATTGCCTGCCGCCTCGCCATTCCTGCGGACCTGCGGTGGCGCCTCCGTTCCAGCCCGCTACCTGTTCGACGTATTGCTGTCCTGACGTGACGTGACCTGACCTGTTCCGCGCGCCGGTGATTGCAGGTCTGCGAGTGGATGCGGACCCAGCCGGAGATGCGGCTGCTGCCGGGGGACCACGCGGTGCACCTCGACCTCGTTGCCAAGGTCCGGGGCCTGGCCAGCGCCGAGAAGTTCTTCGAGGACATGCCGGAGCGGGCCAAGGCGCCGCCCACCTGCACCGCGCTGCTGCACGCATACTCGCAGCACGGCGCGCGTGACAAGGCTGAGGCCATGCTGGCCGAGATGGCCCGGGCCGGGTACCTCACCTCCGCGCTGCCCTTCAACCACATGATGTCGCTCTACATGGCGTGCGGGGAGCCTGAGCGGGTGCCGGAGATGATCAAGGAGCTCAGGAGGTACACCCAGCCGGACCTTGTCACGTACAACATCTGGCTCACGTACTGCTCGAAGAAGAACAGTGTGAAGAGCGCAGAGAAGGTGTTTGATCTGATGAGGGATGATAAGGTTGTTCCTGACTGGATGACATTCAGCTTGTTGGGAAGCATTTACATCAATGCTGGACTCCATGTTAAAGGGAGGGATGCACTGGTGGAAATGGAGAAGAGGGCATCCAGGAACGAGCGAGCTGCATACTCGTCATTGCTCACCCTTCATGCCAGCCTGCAGGATAGAGGTAACTTGGATAGGGTATGGAACAAGATGAGAGAAACGTTTAGACAGTTAAGTGACACTGAGTACAAGTCCATGCTAACTTCACTCATAAGGTTTGGTGATATCACCGAAGCATTGACCGTTTATGATGAATGGGAGGCGGTTTCAGGCACACGAGATTCAAGAATCCCAAACACGATCCTTTCATATTACATCAAGAATGCCATGATTGAGAAGGCAGAGAGTTTTCTCGATCGTATAGTGGGAAAAGGAGTCAAGCCCAGCTATAGCACCTGGGAGTTATTTGTATGGGGTTATCTTGGCAACAACAAAATTGGCAAAGTCCTTGAGTGTCTGGAGAAAGCACTGGCGAGCTTGGAAAAATGGAAGCCAAATGATCAGCTTGCGATGGCAATCTTTTCTCAGGTCGAGAAAACGGGTGACATCGAAACTGCAGAGAAGCTCCTGGTCATGTTTCGCGGTGCAGGGTACGTCACCACTGAGATATATAACTCGGTTCTGCGCACATATGCTAAGGCTGAGCTGATGCCCCTGATAATCGATGAGCGCATGGACCAGGATAAGGTGGCAATGGATGAGGAAACCAGGAGCTTACTTAGATTGACAAACAATTACCCAATTGGTGAGGTTTCAACATTGATGTCTTGACTCTCGACTTCTTGAGACGTGATACTAGTTGAAGTTATGTCTCAGGAAGGAACGTACATTAGCACCAAGTATGTTTGCGCTTGTGAAGGATATTTCAGATAGCAAGCAAAAGGGCGACTGCGACTGAGTGTCATGTAATGCATTCTGCTAGAAAAAATTGCGATTGCAAACAATTGTAAGGGAAAGAATTCTGGATCCACTAAGGCATTTCAAAGAAAATATATCTTGACCAAGAAAGGGATAGACAAGCTTGTTTGCTCTGGTGTCACGATTGAATTTTAGCATGACAATATGCTCACGCTTTGAATCCTTAAAACGTAATGGAAAGGAAAATTTGTCGTAATAACTTTCTAAGTACTCTGCTGTTCAAAGGGCGCCATAGAACAATTCAATTTCAAAGGAAAAATGTGGGATTCGGCAAAAATCATGTGTTCCAAAGAGGGGCCTAAAAGTAATCAGCCATTGTTCCTAAAAAATCCCACCGGTTGGATTGTAAAAATTTGCATATTCAGGGTAGCCTTCAGTCTCAGAAACATCAGTTTAGTACTCAGTTCGGTATTTACTTGCAAGATTATGGTCCACTCTGGCTGCAGATAATCCAACAAAATGTACCAGGGAAAATAATTAAGGATGCAAATTGAATATTCAATGGGTAGTTATGAGTCAACCCTCTAGTATATTTGTGTGATTAATAGTCCGAGTGCCCGTGCTACGCAACAGACAGGACAAATAATGCAATCTCTTTCCGATAGAAAAACAATATGATATAATTTCGCTACAATATAGACATGACAAAGTGTCATTAGAAGATTCCAGATAAAAGCTAAAATTAAAGGGGCTGTTTCAGATAAAAGCACATTAGCAGAGTAGAGTTCTCCTATTAGCTGGAGTAAAGTTTAGCAATGTGAAATAGACTCTTCATGGGAAACATCAATGTATTCAACTGGCAGCGAGAGGGATCAGTCAAGTAGCCATATCGTGAGCACTGAGTCCTTTGGTTATTTTGTGAAAGAATGTGCTTGGCGAACACCTGCATGGCTGCACAAGAGCCTTCCACTGGATTTTTTTTTTTTTATGTTTCGATATAATGTCCATAGCCATCAGGACATTCAATGCATCGTAAACTCCTCTTCGTATATTTTTCTCATTATTGTTGCTGCATTTTAACAAACAGTGAGGGTGTAACACATTAAATTAGACAAATAACTGGTGCCAATGAGAGGTCATATTTCTTAAATGCATTGGGGTTATCAGGATCGGGTGCCTCAATATTATTATTGGGATCTGAAAACTCTGCAACAAGTTCGTCTGCCACCTGACAAAGAATGATGGAATGTAAGAATAACAAAATATAGTATCACAATGTCACAGTAGCAGAAATTTAAATAAACCAGAATAAACAAAAAATAATAAAACTTCAAAGTTCCCAAAGACCCAAACTACTCCAGGCATACAGGATTGCCGTGGGGTGAAGCAGAGGCTGCTAGATGACAAATTGGCCATTTCAAATTACAGACAGCAGACAAACAGCACAGTTCATATACATGAGACCCGTGTGAACAAGCAAGCTCAATGACTGATGGCCAACTCATGCTAATAGGTTCTAAAGAAAGAATAATTATTCCCTTTGGATCAAGAAATATAAAACTGCAAAGAAATCAGCAACTCAAATAAGTAAATGCTGCTGCTTTAAATTTAGGAAAGTGAACCCATGTCATCAATAAATATGCCACATGCATTAGTCATCAAATAAAAAAAATTGAAATGACAGGAGTAACAAAGTGCTTACCTCATTATATGTTGTTCTCCCTTTACTTTCAACTTTCTCACAAACTGCAAGGGGGGAAGGGACACATGAGGACACCTATATCAAAACCATTTACTAAAAGAGACCATTTGAGCGAACAGCAAATGAATGCCTAAATATGGGGGAATCGGATCAAATATGCTAATTGTTTGCCAAGTATTTGCATTTGCACTATGCTAGTATGCTACCTATGTTCATTTTTGAAAGATAACCTTCAGTTGGAAATGTGAACTATGAACAAAGGAGGAAAACATGCAACTCACAATAAAATTGAAGAACTGAGAGAGTGAAAGTAACCAAAAAAAGGATGAACTAACAGCAGAGGGGCAAGAGCAGGGCATGAACTGCTGTCAAATAACAGCATCGCGTGACATACTAACATGAATACACCGCAGACATATGACAGGCACAAGCAACAGTGATACTAAACGGAGTAAACTCCCATAATGAGGCACAAGCAACAGTGATACTAACATGCATAATGAGGAGCATTTCTTGTATGTTAGTGAGAAAAAATGCAATCCACCTGGTGGCCGTGGAGGAGGTGGACGGGCACGACCCCACCGAACGGCCCCCGTGTTATTCGCAGAAAATTCTTGACCAGATTGAAGGTGAAGTAGATTTGTGCTACACCACCACATGATGCGCAGAAGTCTCTGCTGGCAATCTCTTCAACAAACCAGTCAACTGGAGTGTCCTGTAGATGTTCTTTTTCTGAAAAAACATCTAAACAAGAAATTCCATTGAATTCCTTGCAGTTTGTCTCGACAACCATCACCTCTTCCACGAGTTTCTCACAACTGGAATGATCTTCATCCTTGGTGCAGTCATACGGTGAACCCATTCTTGGCATGCCTGAGAGTCGACGTCAACTGGAGTGTCCTGTAGATGTTCTTTTTCTGAAAAAACATCTAAACAAGAAATTCCATTGAATTCCTTGCAGTTTGTCTCGACAACCATCACCTCTTCCACGAGTTTCTCACAACTGGAATGATCTTCATCCTTGGTGCAGTCATACGGTGAACCCATTCTTGGCACGCCTGAGAGTCGACGCATCGGAGAATCCATCAACAAAGACCTCCTTTATCAGCTGCTGCCCTTCACTGCCAGCTTCCGCCATTGCAGAGCCAGCACTAATCCCTTCGGCCACAGAATCCCCACCTCTCTCCTCTCTGTTCCTCGCCTGTTCTTCACCTCTACAAAGCTCACTGGCATCGCCATCGCGCTCTGATCGCTCATGGCTGCTGCGTTGTCCCAACAGGGAAGACACGAAGTAGACCAAGGTGAACCAGCCGAAGCACACGAGAAACGCAACGAACGCGAACTCCCGAGCCACTCCCGCAGGCTCACCTCCGCGCCCTCGTCCCCTCGCTCCACCGCGCCACCTTCCTCCTCCCCATCCCCCACCGTCTTCCGCGCCAACATCCCGCCCACCTTCCTGTCCTCGGCGTCGACCCGCGCATCGTCGCCGTTGTGGACGCCGCGGCCTTCACGGCGCTCTTCGACCCGCCGCCGTCGACAAGCGCGACGTCCACATCGGCCCCTACAACCCCGGCGCGAGGAGGCGTGATCTAGGCCGCCCACGCAGCCGAGCGGAGGAGGAAGAAGGGCTTGGGATAGAGGGAGCAGGCGCGGCGGCTGCATCGTTGAGGAAGGAGAGATGCGTGCGAGATATGTTAGGATTAGGGAGAGCCGTGCGGGCGGGCAGGCGGACGGAGCGCGAGAAGATTAGAGCGTGACACCGAATATCTCGAGAATTCTTTATTTAGGTCTTAAAAAGCCACGGGCTTTCTTTTTTATCATTTTTATATGGTCAAAAATTTATTTTTGTTTTTTATTTGACCTTTCTGTTAGTTTTAATCTCTAAAGGTGTTAAATGAGGCGCAAAAATAACTATTTTACCCTTAATTTCATATTTATTTTATTTTGAGCCTAATTTTTCCCTATTTTGAATTTTGGTATGTGAAAATACACATAAATTTTAAATATTTTTATAAAATTATCATATTATCAAACAATGAAAAAAGATAAATAATGCTAAAAATAAAATAAATACAACTAGACGCTAAAATGGTTATTTCATCCTTCACTTTAACAACCTTAGGAAGTAAAATTGACAGAAAGGCAAAATAAAAAATTTAAAATGGATTTTTAACCATATATGAAAGTTCAAATTGAAATGGGCTAAGAAAAACTTTTTTAAGGCTAAATAAGAAATTATCTCTTATACATACTACATCTAGACAATTAGGCCCCATTTGAATCCAACAATTCGAATTGTGAATTGTTGGATTCTAAAATCCAGATTCTAGATTTTTAAAATCTTAACCGTTTAGATTCTAAAATCCGGATTCTAGATTTTTAAAATCTTAACCGTTTGGATTGTGAGATTTTATCAGTTGTATTAGAGAATCTCGAATAATCTTAGGTGCATGAGATTTTATAGAATTTTATAATCTTTTATAAACTCACCTGTTTAAATCGGTTTGAGATAATTTTTATCCAGATCTTTAGAATCCCATTGGATTCAAACGCCACCTTAATAAGTAGAAGAGATTTGTGAAAGTGAAAAAAAATTCCACTTTATTTGAGAGAATTTTTGAGTCAAGAGCCGACCCAAGAAATATAAAACGTGCATCCCTAATTCTATGGCACGAGTGTCACAGAAATTTAGTGGCACCATCTCTTCAGGTTTGTCATGCAGGAAAGAGAAGTTAAATGGAGAGAGGTTGCATTTCTTTACTGGATTTTCATCAGCATAGTTCATGGCTCTACGTATTGATACAGAATTGAGATCGAGTGGCCTTATAAAATTTGAACGCACGCTACAAGCAAATGCTCTGCTAAACATTCACAAGAATAGGAATCAGTTGCGTGGATGAGTAGCATTAGCAGCTGCAGATAAACACAGATCTCATCCCTTCTACTAAAAAACCCATTACTGTCGGTACATTTTAGAGTTCCATAAAAAAGTGAGTAGACCAAAATATTTTAAACTAGACCAGCTCTAAGCCTCTAAAAAAACACCTAAATTGCGGCACAATAACGACATGTACATGCATTTTCCATAAAAACGGAGCTTATCAGCAATTTTCTCCTTTTTTCCAGTAAGATAAGACCATGGAATGATTCATCTTCCTCGTCACTCATTTTGACCATAGTTTGGATACAGCAATAACAAAAGCCCTAAGGACAAGCCAAAATAGGTTGTCCTCCTTTTTCTGCTGTGCCTTTGAAGCTCTCCTGCAGGCATAAAGAAGATATTCAACCATCAGAACTTTTTATCAGTTCTCAAGAAATATTTTCACGTACTTGACACATAAACATGAGTTCAAAATGACAAAATCCACCACCAACGATAGAAAAAAAGCTACCACATAAAGCAAAATACAAAATGTGAATTCATATCCTAAACACCATAACAACTCCAACAAGGCACAAAACTAGAAGGATGTGATCATTGTTGAAAGAGCACACCTGAGCTCCGTTAACAATAATGGAGTATCTAGTAGCATGGTATTTTGAAGTTACTTAAGGCTATATTTACATGCTGACAGCGTCACAGTGGGGCCTACTTTGTCTAAACTAAGATCAGTAATGGCTAGGACATGATAAATTGTGCAACTGTCCAATTAAAATTGGATGGAGTGACTGCAACAATAGCTATAGGGGGTGTACTGATATTTACTAGTGATTTCAGCATTTAGGCAGTTAAGCACTATAAAGCAGAAAAGGAACAACGACTTACCTAATATACTGTGGCCTTTTCCAATGTATGAAGAAAATTATAAACAATAAGCATGCAACGCAAAGTTAGAAGGCAAAGTGCATGCCTGCTGATTGTCGTAGTGGTGCTCATTCCTTCATCATGCTTCAGATTGCTTGCCTCGACATCTTCTGTAGTGATCATAGATTTTGATTTCTTAAAATCATCTTCCTCTACCAAACCTTGATTCCCTTCCATTGGCAACAACCCCTATAGAAAAGTAGAGTGTGATGTGTCAAAACCAATCAAGCATATTAGTACATGATCAGCCAATGCAAAATAAGTTTATCATTCAAACAAAACACCAAATGAAAACTACAATTCCCTTTTAGTAAGTTCTCTGGTAACTATAACAGGCAGGAATGAGTTTGAGAGGCCCAGTCTGCCACTAACAAACCCCAATAACTAAACAGCAAGAATATTTTTAGCAAAGATATATCCCACTTGCCCGAGTACCAGGGATAATCCCAAGTTCAAAGCAAAAGCACTTTACAATGATTTATGCTGAATAACTATGTATTTCTGGCAAACCCCATGTTTTCATAAACGGTTTTAAACAGCCGTTTAAACGGTAGACGGAGGGTAACCGTGTTGGCCATTCCAACCGTTTAATCCTGTTTTGAGCTTGATTAAATCATTTTAAACAGCTGTTTAAACTGAAAAAAAAACTAAATGGCAGGTCACCATCTCACTACCATTTAACATTTAGGATTTCATGGGGCAAACCCTAAGAGTGAAGGCATGAATCTAATATTGAGTACTGCTCTGACATATGTACAGGAATCAAATTTTCATATTTCAGTATAACTCGGGTTATGCTTCATGTGTCAACTGGCTCTACGAAAATCTCTATGCCTTGTTCTACAGGCCATGTAGCATGGACTGCATTGCACATCAGTCTACAGCAGATGCTACATGACGTTATCTGCATATGAGTGTTGTGTTGCCACAACTAACAAGCACATCATCCAATCGCTAGTGAAGCTTCACACAAAAATGTGTGGAGGTACAGCATGCTGTTGGAAAAAAATGTTGCCTATTGCACCACTCCCACATGAAATGACTAACCTTGGTATCCAATACTAGTTGAGAAACAAGACCATCAGCCTTTTCCTGCTCATCTTGCAGCTTCTGTTCATTAGATAGATCAATGGTCTCACTTGTCACTTCAGTCTTCTGACTATCTATTATTGAGGTAAAGTCATACATTACAGAACTAGACTGGTCATCCATGATCCGAACATCATCACTGGATACAATTCCATTTAATGCCTCATGCTCCTGTAAGTTGGTCTGCTTTGTATGAAGAAGAGCATTGGTTTTCTCTTGGAGATTTCTTTCACTAACAGCACCATCGGTTGTGCCATCATGACTATCATTTGGAAGTGTCTCACGGTCACTTAGAAGTGCACCATTTGTTTTGTAAGCAGCATCAGGTTCTGGAGAAAGACTAACTCCATCAGTAACACCAGAGACTGCTCCTCTGTCAGTTTCCCCCAAGCTCTCTAGCTCAATTTTATTATCTGAATCAGAAACATGAGCAAACGGGGATCCTTGCTCTCCTGACCTATTCAAGTCAACATCAACTGATCCACTGGATGGATCCTTGTCGAGTTTTTCATTTTTTGCCTCCAAGCATGCCATGCCTGCTCTTGCACTACCATTTTGGACTACACTGTTCAGAACACCAGCCTCTAAGATATTAGATGACCCCAGCAGCGTCTGAGTGCTAATGACATTGTTTTGCAATGAAAACTCCTCCTTGTTGGGCATCTCTGAAGCAGAGTCATGAAGTGCTGGACTATCATCAGTAGTCTGTAATATCTCTATAGTGTCTTGGCCCAATTCATGCTTCATGGATAACTCCGAAGAATCAGCGCAATCTTCAAAACTCAGTGCTGTAGAATTCAAGCCACCAGGGCCGAGGACTTTGTTCTCTTGGATGATATCTCTCACGATTTCACGTACTATATAATATGAACCTCCAACTTCCTTATGTGTAAGGTTGACGGACGGGAATTTTCCATCATTTGAAACTCGGTAGCTGAAACAAAACAGCAATGTCATTCCACAGGGATTGACAACCAGGAATCAGGGACTGGCAAAGTTTAAAAAAAAATTGTTTTTGGCTAAAATGGCAATTGGAATCATGACAATCATGTCGAAATAACGAAGCGCAGTAGTTTTTTCCCTGATACGGCTATGGTACACTGACTTCATTTCGGTAATAATCAAGGGTGAGCAAGCAAACCAGATAATGGATACTCCGATGCAGATGCATATAATTTCAAATGTGAGAACTGCAAAAATACACTGGAATCGACAAAGTATCCGCTGGGGCACAGAGCGAGGGAAACAGATCGGCGCAGCACGTACTTGTTGATGAAGGACTCGACCAGCTCCCTCCTCTCCTCCTTGGTCTTCCGCACCCGCGGCGGCCGCTTCTCCTGC
>BCLH01003200.1:0-15565 GCA_001602315.1 Zoysia pacifica
TCGGCGCGAATGAGGTCCCGCACGCGGAGCGGCTCGAGCTCCGGCACCAGCTCTTCCATCCGCTGTTCTGCAGGAGGAGAACCGGCAAGTAACTCACCGTTAAAGACCTTTTTTTTTCCAATTAGATCCAGTGGCACGGCTTACAGCTTACACTTTCCCGACTTGCCTTTGATTGGAACGTAGCCGCCGACGCGAAGCCGCGGGTATGCGAGCATGGTACGGAACGTGGCGGCGCTGTCCGTCCGGAACGCGAGCGCGGGGACGCCGAGCTGATGGGCCGCGCAGAGCGCCGCGTAGCACGTCCCGTCGACCAACGCGCACGCAACGTCCTCGCCGGCGCGCAACAGCGACGCGAGGGCCACGCGGAAGGGCTCGTCGTAGGCGGCGTTCAGGGCCACGAGCTTCGTCACGATGTCGGCGCCGGGGCTGGTGACCTCGTCTGGGACCGTTTCGCGGATGGGGACGAAGTCGAGCTCCGGGTGGCGCGCGGGATCCGGGGCGTTGAAGCCTGCGTAGAGGACGGTGACAGCGAGGCCGCGCTCGTGAAGGAGCGTGGCGAGCCGGAGGGTGGGGCTCAGGTGGCCCTGGAACGGCAGCGAGAACAGCGCGACACGGCGGCGGCGACGCTCTTGTCCGGCCATTGCCGGTCACCGGGCAGCAGGTGACGATGTGGATTCTGGTTTCGGGGTGCCTAGGTTGGTGTACGACGAAATGTTGGCCAGGTGATGCAGATGATAATTGATAAGGATCACTTCTCACCGGCTCATCTCGTCGGTGGCCGATGTGGCAGTGTCTGTAACTACAAGTAGGAGTACATCATGTACATGGACTCAGTTGAAGCCAGCTTTTGTTGTTGCCATGATAGTGACTTTGATTCAACTTGAACATTTGTATTTTGGTATTGTGTTTTAGATCCCTCATTTGCAAAATAAACTTTTGGTTCACGGCTTTAAAACTTAGTAATGTGCCTATGATATTGGTACATCATGACTAAAGAAAAAGTATATAATTTACAAGATTAAAGAGGAAAAATATAAGATATATAATTTACAAGATTGTATCGGAAAAAATCTCTGGAAACCGTCCACGTGGGGAGGAGATGTTGAAGTTGCTCTAACAGAAACCAGAAATTTTGTGAGGGTGCCATATTTTCGTGAGAGTAAAAAATAAACTGTCATGAAAATTATATTTTTCGTGAAAGTGGTCCTAAACCCTCATGAGAAAACAATTTCATGACGGGTAGTATCATCGCCCAGAAAAAATCAAATTCGTGAGTGAATCTCAGTGGCACGAAAATTTGCCACCGCCGCTTCGTCCCAGCTCGCGCGCAAGGATCAGATCGTCGCATTTCTGGTGATGAGGGGGCCAGTTAGTTAGCCTCGTTTGGCTTGCGTGGTTGTCGCGCCTGCGTGCGCCGTGCTGATCTCGTGTAAGCATAAAAGCTGCGGTGCTTAACCGAAAAAGGCATCAAGGAAATAATAACCAACTTATCCCCCAAGTCTATCTTCCTCCTCTGTTCTTCCTGTTCTACTCTGTTCTTCTTCTCGCCCCTGCTCCATTGTCCTTCCTCCCGATCGGTAGTGCTAACAAGTGGTATCAGATTGCTACCGTTCCTCGGCGTGCTGGAAGATCACGATCACTACACCCGCCAGCAGAAGCTTTTCGGCGCAATGGAACCGAACACCAAGCTGATGCTCGAAGAGATGTTGAAGCAGTTGCGGGAAGAGATCGCGCGCGGTTTTGCTACCTATGAAGAGAAGTTCGACAAGCGTTTTGCAGAACTCGCCGTGTCGGAGAAGGCCCGTGACGATCGCCTTGCCGCGCTCGAGTCGTCCTCGGCGGCGCTCGAGTCCACGCTGTCGCCCGTCAAGCTCGAGCTCTCCAAGCTGCACTCCTCCGTCGACCGCGATCTTCGTACGCCGCAGACCTCGAAGAGCGGCATTCTCGGCGTTGACCCGGCGAACCCCCGTACAGTCGTTGGCGCGTCCGCCAATGGCCCCGATGGGCACCGCGTTGCAACAACTACCCGGGATCATGAGATTGGGGCGGTGTTTACCCATACTGATATCCCGGTCAAGGGTACGATTAACCCCGCTCATCATGCACCTCAGTAAACCAACCGATCCTCCATCATGCACCTCAGTAAACCAACCGATCCTCCATCAGGTCATTTTTCCCATGGTCCCTCGCGAGCATTCATTGGCAATCTGCCTAAGCTCCGTTTTCCCCTGTTTGATGGTGAAAACCCTCAGCTGTGGAAATCGCGTTGCGAGAGCTTCTTTGACATGTACGATGTTGATCCTAGTTTGTGTGTGAAAGTGGCCACGATGCATTTCGATGGTGCCGCTGCTCGCTGGTTACAGTCCGCGGAACGTCGCATGCTTCATGAGCGTTTTGGTCGTGATCAGCACGAATGCCTCCTCATTCGTCAGCTGTTTCACATCCGGCAGACTGGTCCCGTCAAGGATTTTATGTGGCGCAGTTTACAGAACTCGTTGATCAGCTTGCGGCATATGAGCGTCCTACTGATTCATTGTACTTTACCACTCGCTTTGTTGACGGACTTCGTGACGATATTAAACATGTCGTTATGATTCAGAGGCCTGCTTCTCTCGATACTGCCTGCTCGCTTGCATTGTTGCAGGAAGAGGCGGATGCTTGACGTCGTCGAGGTGTGCCGCGTCCGGTGGGCGCGTCGGCGTCGCGTTCTTTTGGTCGCGGACCGATGCCGTTGCCGTTGCCGCCGCTTCGCGGTGAGCCAACGGGAGGAGTTGGGCCTGTTGCGGACAAACGCGAGTTGGAGGCGTCTCGTGAAACCGCCGAATCTAAGGTTGCGTCGTTACAAGCATACCGCCGTGCACGAGGTCTATGCCAGTATTGTGCGGAGAAGTGGAGGCACGATCACAAGTGCACTTCTACAGCGCAACTGCATGCAGCTCAGGGGCTGTGGCACATGTTTCAGTCTGAACATGCGTTTCCGGACACTGAGTCTAATCATGAGCAGCTTAACGTTTGTTTGTGAACAGATTTGGCAGGTGATTAAGGTATTTTAAAGGATGATTGATTCTCTGATTGGCTGCAGCAGAATAAAAGGGCGTGCCAAACCACAACCATGGTATGTGTGCTGCGTACAGGGCAGGATGTCTTGTACATGCATCGTGATAAGATTTTCCATTTGCTGAGATCCTCTCACGGATGGGTATGGCATGTTCCAATACCTGCAAAAGCCAATCAATTTTTGATCGTCCGTGATGTTGTTTCCTAAACTGTATACAGGCCACCTATTACTATATATTTATTACAAGAAATTTCCATTTACAAAATAACCGGCCATAGCTAAGTCTAGTCATCCCTACAAATATATATCTGTGGGTACGGCCGAACTCCCTTCCAAGTTCGTCAAAAAACCAATTCATTTTGTTTTTGCATTTAGGATCAGTAAACCTTTGTTGATTTCTGTTGCAAATCGTTCGTCCGGCCTCCGCGTTAGCGAGGATTCTTTGGTGGTTTGCTTGAAAATCATTCGTCTGTTCACGTGACAAGCGCTAAGACGCCGCTGGCCGGTCCGGCGGCGGATTCTTGTTGTGTTGGCCAGGTCAGGCGCCAACACAATTTTGGTGACTCCGCTAGGGACGATTTGTTCTTTGGCTACAGGTAGCAGCCGTTTTTTATCTGATAACATAATCGTTCTGTTTGTGTTGTTCTGTCGCCGCATCAGGCCCTTACGGCTGATCGCATACCTTTTTTGGGCCGTTCTGCTCCTGGCGTTAGCATATTTTCTACGGCCGTGTACTGTGCGGCTACATACAAGCTGCCGCTGCTTAGCCGTGGACTAGTGCTACCGTTAATCATTGTAGTCTTCTTTATCTTATTCGTGTAACATCTGGCCATAAGGCTGATCGATTGGTTTCTTTTTGTTTTCCTGCTGCTGCACATCAGGCCTAAGGCCGATCGTGACCTGTGCCTATTTACAGATCAAAGCCGCTCACATGTCTGAGAGAGATGCTGACAACATCATCATGCCGGAGTTCGCGGAACTGCCGGAAGATGCTCAGCAGGAGATCTTCGAGGGCGGTATTGAGGAGTACCGCCGGCTAGCACTGGCCGGCTGGATGAAGACACGTCAAGGTGTTGTCAAGAAACCCACAGCTTCAGATCTCCCATGTTAATTTCATGGATTGTGATTCTGAATCTTCAGATGATGAATCGGCAGATGTATGTGTGGCCGAATGGTCTTGGACTTCCAAGAAGCCATTCGTATGCACTGCATTAAAATCATCATACAAGAAAGGCCGCACAGAGGATATGAAATTTACTTTTGATGTTAGTAAGTGTGAAAAGATTTTTGATTTTTTGCTGCAGGAAAAACAAATTAAGTTATCTCATGAACATGTTATTCCTTCTGCAGATGACTTGAAAAGGCATACTTACTGCAAATGGCACCATTCATACTCACATGCTACTAACGATTGTAACTGTTTCGGCGACAGGTTCAGGTGGCCATCAATGAAGGACGTCTGAAGCTTGCGAACCCACATGCCATGAGGGTGGACAGCGACCCATTCCCAGTTAACATGGTTGATTTGGGAGATCATAAAGTGTTGGTTCGGCCAGCTCAGGCAGAGGCAGCTCCAGGGAAGTAAGTTGTCACTGCTGGTGATTTGGATGCTGGGCAAACATCTCATTTCACCATGAATTCTTCTCCAGCTGGTGGTGCTAAAAGGCCAAGGACGTTCAAGCCAAGAAATCCTTCGCAGGACAAATGGGGAACTTATGAGAAAAGGAAGGAGAGCCGTTTCACAAAGTGGGCGAGAAGGCCGAAGCCAACATTTGACATGCTTCTAGCCAAATATGAAAGAAAGGCCGCTCAAAGCGAGCAAGCCCGTTCATCAAATGATGAACCGTCTCGAGCATTGCCCATCAAGCAAAGAGAGTGGCGTGATCAACAAAGAGAGCATGCTTCACTGAGACCAGCACCTGCTGCGCCAGGGATGGCACCATTTCCCACACCGGTGACATGGTTCGGCCCTCCACTAGCTGGGCCTTGGCCAATGTACCCCGCTACTTCTTGTGCGTATCCAATGTGGGGAGGCTATGGGATGTGGATGCCACAGTTTCCAGCTCCTATTGATTATTCCCATCCAGAATGGCCAGCTCACATGGCAGCTCCTCACATGGTGGCTAAACCTTCTGTTTTTGACCGGTTGTCATTGGAAAACAGAGGTTCTGATTGTCAGCATAATTATTTAGTTCACATGATGGAGGGAGGAAAAGAAAATATGTCACACCCCAAAATTCTCATTTCGGGATGTGAACCGTTTCTCCACCATTTCGCATACCTTAATCACTAAAAAAAACCAAAAGAAATGATCCTTAAGCTCGCAAAAATCTCTTCCTCTTCAACTTCTCCACAATCTCTAGCCTTTTCCTCTTTCCCACAACCTCTCCACGTCCTCCCCAACCTCTCAACTCCCTCAACTCGTAGCCAACTTGCGAGCAAACACAGATCCTATGATTCCTGTCCACATTCCCGGCGATTCGTCCAATGAAATTCAACAAAATTTTGTCAAGATGCGCTCCTTGAAGTCCTATACAACATATCCAAAATTCATGGCCAACGGAGGTTTGTAGCTTCGGGGATCTCCATCGCAATCACTACTGCTCCCTGTTTTAGATCTGTCTAGCGCGTACATCGGTAGTTTTATCCTTATTTCTCTCAATTTAGACCATTATCTCAATGAATATCCTGTACTACCTGTACTGTGTTGTGTTCCAGAGAGTCCCCTTCGCAACCACTAAAGTATTCGCCAAGATTCAACTCAGTTTCTCTAGGAACGCGATTTGTTCTTCAGCTGCTGCTGCAGGACCAAATATCGATCCCACTCGTTGATCTCCTTCCCAAGTTAAATCTTGTGCAAACCATCATGTGTTTATCATGTTCTACATAATTTGGCACATTCCTGTTCCAATATTTTCTTTAATTGTGTAGCTAACCATCGGAAACGCACATGTATTTACAGTGCTATTTATGGACGGACAGACGTTGCCGCCGTTCACCGCTTATTATCATCTAACTCCTTAAAGTTCCTTGTTGTAAATTAATCCTTGGTGAGCTCTCACAAACCTTGTTAGCACTCCGTAATGATCCTCCAATGATGCATATGGTCCTTAGTTGTTTGTTTGATTGTTTATTTGTCGGTGATCGTGTGAAGAGAAGAAAACAAGTCAAAATCAAGGGAGGCTATGAAGCGAAGCTTGAAGACCGTTAAGCAACATTTTGAGGTAAGTGACCTTGATCACATTGTACCTAATTAGGATGACATAGGAATCTAGGAATTGCATTCTAGTCTTAAATTGAAATCCTATGTTGGGTTTACTAGAATATTTCTTATAATTCCTTGAAGCTGGTTTGTGATAGGGTCTGGCGGTAGTTTATTTATATGCTTAGCCTTGCTATCATAGTTTGATTTTGGTAAAACTTGAACTACTAAAATTGGTATATTTACAACTTAATCATCTTCATGTTAACTAAAATGATAATGACTTAGTGTATAGAGAATCTGAGCAAGATGGATGGTATGGTATGATGCTTTTTGATATTATTCGGTGTTTATGGTATGTGCTAGTTTCTGCTCTAGATTCTAAAGGCCGGTTTATGAACCATGTAACCTGGCTTTATAACGGAGCCACAAGGCTTAAATGGCAGGCCCTAGCCGACTAATTGGTTGGGCTTAGTTTCGTTTGCACCATGTGGCGGTGTAGTGGCGCAAGAGGGGGCTTCTGCGGCGGAGGTAAAATAGACTCTATGGATGCCGTGGCGGTGAAACCTTAGCGGGTGCATATTGACTAAGTGACACCTTGTAAAGGTTTTGTAGTGATCTTTTAGCCACACACCAAAGGAAGTGTGCTACGTATCGACGGATACTGGTATAAAGAAGGTTTTTAGTCCACCTGGCAACAGGGGATAAAATCACGACTTGTGGTGAAAAGTTTGCAAACTCTCGAGAGATAAAACTGTCATGACAGCCGTGCTCACGGTTACAAGCGGCCTGGACTGCTTCACGATTCTCACTTATTGGGATGGTTGGTCTTGTCTTGGTAGTCGGGTGGGACTTGACGAGTTGGTAGCCAGTGTTGGTACTCTGGTGAGTGGTATGAAGTGGTTAGGTTTGGAAATTCACAATTAGTAAAATAGGATGCTTAGCAACTAAATAGTCTAGATGGCATTAGTGCATTAACAATGGTTCGCCTTTCTTGCTTGTGGTCCTCATGTCATCTATTCCCACACTTGCTGAGTACTTTATGTACTCACCGTGTTGCTTCTATACTTTTCTATACGCATGGTTACATCAGAAGATAGAGATGTAGGTGAAGCTACCTTCAATGGAGAAGACTTCGACCCGGATGCACTGTTCTAGGCTGACGATTCCCCGGACAACGTCTGTGGAGTTGGGAGATACTGTGCTTAAATAAATTGCTGCTGTAATTTTATTTTAGACCTATGGGTCATCACTACATTTATGTACTTCGTGAACCAAGGCTATAATAATGGTATTTTCACTTCTTGTCGCTACATGTATGGTTAACTGATCCTGGCATACATGTGGAGTACATTTGGTTTTTCCTTTAGGAAAATCAGGTGTGACAAAATAGGAGGAGGTCAACCATCACTATTGGTAGCATGAATGTGCCTTATCCTCCTGAAGTAATGCGGCCCAAAGGAACACAAGTATTCCGGAATATGCAAACAAGCGGGTCACTTGCTGGTACTGAACAGAAAGTAGGCATGGATGCTCCACCTAGTGATTCATGGCAGAGAAGAGAAAACAAACAAACAACGAAGCAGAGCACTGGGATTAACAAAACAAATCATCATGTTAGCTCTGAAGTTGTAAATAATTCAGACATTGTTGGCACTAGAAGAGAGTGGCGGCCTGTTAAGAAATCAGAAGATAACAAAGCTGCCACAAGCAGCAAGTTAGAGCAGCAAGCTGGGACCGATCTCGTTGGTAGTTTGGCCAATGTCCAAGAGATGAGCACCCCAGAGGGCAATCCTGCAAGCTGCGATTTTGTTGATAAAAACAGAGCTGCTGGAATTGAAGCACTGAAGAAAAGGCTTGAAAACCCAAAAAATCAGGGAACTGAAATCTCGTCTGCTGCTTCAAATCCCTCTAAACAGTGGTGTCCAAGAGGTATCTCTCGTACTCAAAAAAGAAGATTGCAAAGGCTCAAGCTTGAGAAGGAGAGAGAGGAACAGGCTGAGAGGACTAGTGATGAAATTTTTAATGGTTTGAGGCCAGTTCCTATCCCTCAGCAAAAACAGAGAGAGGAACCAGAGGAACATCCAAGTGATGATGAGATAGATTTGTTAGGTGACGAATCACCACTAATTAAGGATGGTTCTCCTTCACCGCAGCCTATGGATATTTGTATGGTGTTTGTTTTACCTAGTGAGTTTCGGGCACCAGAAGAAGAAGTTGCTCAACTTGCATTAGGGCCAAAAGATGCTGTCTTTGAAAAGCTACCAGAATCGGTCTGTCACATTAAGCCATTATATGTCAAGGGGCATATCGATGGAAGGCCGATTTCTAGGATGCTAGTCAATGGTGGTGCTGCTGTTAATCTTATGCCTTTTGCTCTTTTTAAGAAATTAGGTAAGGAGGACAGCGAGCTCATGAAGACAAACCTCACACTAAATGGAATTGTTGGCAAGCCAATGGAGGCGAAAGGTGTGATCTTCATGGAGCTGACCGTCGGCAGCAAGACTGTACCTACAGCTTTCTTCGTGGCAGAGGTAGAAGGTAATTATAGTTTGTTGCTTGGTAGGGATTGGATGCATGCTAATCACTGTGTTCCATCTAGTTGGCATCAATGTCTAATACAGTGGGTTGGTGATGATGTTGAGATGATCCCTGCAGATACATCGACCAACATTGCTTTGGCCGATGTTAAAGCTGATTGACAACATGATAAAGTACAATGCATCTTGGGAATAGATCTTTCAGAGTATGATTTTCTTAGTATAACTAAGGAAGGATTTGTCCCTATTTCTGTACAGCCGGCTCCTTCAGTCAGGCTAAGCCCTATTGTATTTTTAGATGAGTAATGTTGATGCAAACTTAGAGTGGCTTCGGCAGCGGATCGAGCAGCACCGATTAAATACAAGCAATATTGCCGAAGCCATTGAGGAGTTTGATAGTTTAGATAAGCTAGGGCAAGGATTTTCATTGGCTGATCCATTAAAAGAAGTTGACATTGGTGATAGAATGGTTTCGAGGCCGACGTTTGTAAACAAAAACATGTCACTCGAGTATAAGAATGAAATGATTGCCCTTTTGCGTGAGTATACTGATTGTTTCGCTTGTGACTCTCACGAAATGCTAGGTTTAAGCCGAGAGCTTGTTGAGCATCGGCTACCTATTAAACACGGTTTTAGGCCATTCAAGCAAGTACCGCATCAATTTAATCCTAATATGCATGGTAGGATTAAAGAAGAGATACATCGATTGCTAAAAGCAGGATTCATTAGGCCATGTCAATACGCAGAATGGGTATCTAATATAGTGCCAGTGGAGAAAAAAGGTAGTGGAAAACTTCGGGTGTGTATTGATTTTTGAAATTTAAATAGAGCCACACCTAAAGATGAGTATCCGATGCCAATAGCCGATATGCTAATTAATGAAGCTTCTAGGCATCGAGTGATTAGCTTTCTGTACGGCAATGTGGGTTATAATCAGATTTTTATAGCCGACAAAGACACGTCCAAAATGGCTTTCCAATGTCCAGGTTTTGTTGGTCTGTTTGAGTGGGTAGTCATGACCTTCGGCTTGAAAAATGCAGGCGCGACATATCAACAAGCTATGAATTTGATTTTTCATGACTTAATTGGGGTCATTTTGGAGGTTTACATAGATGACATTGTCGTTAAATCGGACAGTATGTACATCATTTGGCCGATTTACATTTTTCTTTAGAGAGAATGTGTCGTTATGGTTTAAAAATGAATCCGGTTAAATGTGCTTTTGGTGTGTCGGCCGGCAAATTTTTAAGTTTTATTGTTCATGAGCATGGCATTGAAATAGACCCAACCAAAGTAGAGGGAGTCATGAGACTGCAACCACCACAGTATAAGAAGATGTGCAGAAATTATTGAGAAAAATCAACTATCTTAGGCGATTCATTGCCAATGTGGCCAGCAAGGTTTCTTCTTTTACTCCAATACTTCGGCTAAAAAACGAAACCGATTTTAGTTGTGGGGCAGAACAGCAGCATGCATTTGATGAAATAAAATCGTATCTTTCTAAGCCTCCTATACTTAGAGCACCAAAAGCTGAAATACCTTTTCGGCTATACATTGCCGCCGAGCAATTTGTTATAGGTGCCATTTTAACTCAAGAAAGCGATGGCAAGGAGTATATCATAGCATATTTGAGTCGTTGTTTGGTAGATGCAGAGATCAGATACATGTTCATTGAAAAATTGTGTTTATCATTGTTCTATGCTTGCACTAAACTACGACACTATCTTCTAGCAAGCACATGTGTCGTATCTTGTCAGACTGACATCATAAAATACATGCTTCACAAGCCGATTCTCAGTGGCAGGATCAGAAAATGGGCCTATGCGCTTATTGAATATGATCTGGTCTATGAGCCTCTTAAATCCATGAAAGGCGAGGTTGTAGCTGATTTTATTGTTGATCACGGTATTAACAGTGAGTCAGAAGTAATCGGCCATATTGAGATCTGTCCATGGAAGCTCTATTTTGATGGCTCTGTGTGTAAGAACAGCCATGGCGCTGGGATTGTGTTGATATCACCAAGCTGAGCAGTATTTGAAACATCAGCCCGCCTAGAATATTCTTGCACTAATAACCAAGCTGAGTACGAGGCTTTGTTACTTGGTTTACAAATGCTAAATTCTATGGGTGTTAAGCATGTAGAAGCCTTTGGTGATTCGCTGCTAGTGGTGCAACAGGTTGTAAGAAATTTTCAATGTTCAAATGGATTATTAAATAGCTACCTGGATAGGTGTCTAGATATTGTGGCTATTCTTGATGATTTTTCTATCAAACATATATCCAGAGAGGAAAATTGGAGAGCCAATGACTTAGCTCAACAGGTATCTGGTTATCAAATTAGCAGAGGAACTTTATTTGTATTAGAAAAACCGATGTCCAGTTGTGCTATGCTGCATGGTATTGAATACTCGGGGGGCAATTCAGGAGGAACCGATTTCTCTAATTTAGCCGATGAGCTTGTGATAGATTCGGCTGCCGGTAACAATGAGAAAATTATTGAATTAGTTGACTGGAGGGTTTCTTTAGTTAATTACTTAAAAGACTCTAAGCAGTCAGCCCCTAGGAAAATTAGACGTCAAGCATTCAAATATGCACTTAGAGATAATCAACTATATCGCCTAACCATAGACGGTGTTCTTCTTAGATGTCTTGGTTCGGATGAAGCTCGAGTTGCAACAGGTGAGGTTCAGGAGGACATTTGTGGAACACATCAGTCAACACACAAAATGAAATGGATGCTCAATAGGTCTGGCTACTACTGGCCGACTATGTTAGAAGACTGCTTTAGATACTACAAAGGGTACGAAGCGTGTTAAAGATTTGGTGATATACAATTGGTACCTGCATCTTCCTTGCACCCTATTATTAAACCATGGCCGTTTCGAGGTTGGGGTTTGGACTTGATCGGCCAGATTAATCCACCCTCTTCGAAGGGACACCGCTTCATTCTTGTTGCCACTGACTAATTTACCAAATGGTCTGAAGCGGTACCTCTCAAGAATATGACACATGTTGAAGTTATTAATTTTATTCCTGAACATATTATTCATCGATTTGGCATCCCGCAAACGTTAACTACAGATCAAGGCACGTCATTTATTTCTCACCAAGTGCGTCAATTTGTTGAGTCATATAGAATTAAGTTGTTTAATTCTTCACCTTACTATGTTCAGGCTAATGGTCAAGCCGAGTCTAGCAATAAGATTTTGATCAAGCTTATAAAGAGAAAGGTTGAAGAGCATCCGAGGCGATGGCACGAAGTGTTGTGTGAGGCATTGTGTGCTCATCGAATATCTAAGCATGGTGCGATGAAGGTAACACCATATGAATTGGTTTATGGGTAGAAGGCTGTTTTACCCATAGAGATAAATCTGGACGCTATCTGGTTGGCCGAGCAAAATAATTTATCGGCCAAGGATTATTATAATTTAATGATCGATAGGATTGATGAAGTGACAGATGCACGACTGAAAGCTTTGGGTGAGATTGAAAAAGAGAAGTTGCGAGTGGCTCGTGCTTACAATAAGGAGTGAAGGCTAAATCATTTCAGGTTGGAGATCTAGTGTGGAAAACAATTTTGCCAATCGGTTCAAAGAATAATAGATTTGGCAAATGGTCTCCAAGTTGGGAGGGCCCTTTTAGAGTTGTCAAAATTGTGCCAGGTAATTCATACATAGTGCAAACTTTGCAGGGTGCAAATTTGCCTCGGGCATTGAACGAGAAGTATTTAAAAAAATATTTCCCAAGCGTTTGGCAAGATGCTTAGTAGTAACAGTTATGGCTGATGTTTTATCATCGTCCTTAGTTACATTGCTGGCCGGCGTGGAGTATTAGCAAGGGGGCATGTGTTTGTGAACAGATTTGGCAGGTGATTAAGGTATTTAAAGGATGATTGATTCTCTGATTGGCTGCAGAATAAAAGGGCGTGCCAAACCACAACCATGGTATGTGTGCTGCGTACAGGGCAGGATGTCTTGACATGCATCGTGATAAGATTTTCCATTTGCTGAGATCCTCTCACGGATGAGTATGTCATGTTCCGATACTTGCAAAAGCCAATCAATTTTTGATCGTCTGTGATGTTGTTTCCTAAACTGTATACTGGCCACCTATTACCATATATGTATTACAAGAAATTTCCATTTACAAAATAACCGGCCATAGCTAAGTCCAGTCGTCCCTATAAATATATATCTGTGGGGTATGGCCGAACTCCCTTCCAAGTTCATCAAAAAACCAATTCATTTCATTTTTGCATTTAGGATCAGTAAACCTTTGTTGATTTCTGTTGCAAATCGTTCGTCCGGCCTCCGCGTTAGCGAGGATTCTTTGGTGGTTTGCTTGAAAATCATTCGTCTGTTCACGTGACAAGCGCTAAGACGCCGCTGGCCGGTCCGGCGGCGGATTCTTGTTGTGTTGGCCAGGTCAGGCGCCAACAAAGTTCTTCTGTCTCATGAAGCATTCTCGGTTGGTAATGGTCATACTCGTACTTTGCAGTTTGTAGGCCAGATCCAAGGGCGCCCTGCCTTGATTCTTATTGATTCAGACAGCTCACATTCTTTTGTGAGTTCGAAGTTGTCAGGGTATCTATCGGGGATTTTAGTATTGGCCTCTTCTGTGCCCGTTCAAGTGGCTAATGGCAGTAAGTTGGTCTTCACTTCTGAACTCTGTCAAGCAATGTGGTCCATTCAGTGTTGTGATTTCAAATCTGATTTAAAAGTTCTTCTGCTTCCCTATTATGATATTATCATCGGGATGGACTGGTTAGAGCATCATAGTCCTATGGAAGTCGATTGGTTAAATAAGTGGATTTCGCTGCCTTATCGCTGTCCTGTTACATGGTTTGCAACATTCCTTGCCGGCACACACTCTGGTAGAAGTCAGGAGCAGTCAAGTATTGTTTCTGATTTCAACAAGTTGTCCCTGCCTCCTCCTATATTGTCCTTATTGCATGATTATCAGCATCTGTTTACAGAACCACAGGGTCTTCCTCCTACTAGAGCTTGTGATCACCATATTCCATTGATTGCTGGAGCTCGACCAGTTCATATTAGGCCTTATCGGTTTTCTCCTCTGATGAAGAATGAAATTGAAGCACAGGTCTCTGATCTGTTGAAGAATGGGCTGATACAGCACAGCAAAAGGGCCTTTTCCTCCCCTGTACTCTTGGTGAAGAAAAAGGACCAGTCGTCGCGTTTTTGTGTGGATTACAGACATTTGAATGCCCTTACCGAAAAGTTCAAGTATCCAGTGCCAATTATTGATGAGTTTCTGGATGAGCTGCATGGAGCATGCTGGTTCTCTAGTTTAGATCTTCGGGCAGGCTTTCATCAGATTCTGTTAAAGAAAGGGGAAGAATAAAAGACTGCTTTTCAAACACACTTGGGACACTATGAATTTCGTGTGATGGCATTTGGGCTTACTGGGGCACCTGGGACGTACTTGGTTGGATGATATTCGCTCTACCTATGTTACTGATCCTTCTGCTAATTATAGAACTGCTTGCCAAGCTATTGGTATCTTCCCAAGCAGTGCCACATTTTTCTCTCAAAGATAGTGTTGTTCGTTACAAAAACAGAATTTGGTTGGTTCATGATCCTGCATTACAGACTAAATTGATCTCAGCTGTTCATTGTTCAGTTATTGGGGGACACTCAAGAGCACCTGATACTCTGAGAAAACTCAAACAGCTGTTTGCTTGGAAAGGGATGAATGCAGCTGTCCATCAGTTTGTTGCTCAGTGTCAGGTGTGCTTACAGGCTAAAACTGATCGTGCTGGTTATCCTGGTAAGCTGCAACCTCTTCCTGTACCTACCGAGGCTTGGCACACTATTTCAATGGATTTTGTTGAAGGGTTGCCGAAGTCTGGTACTGCATCGTGAATCTTGGTTGTAGTTGATAAGTTCTCGAAGTATGCATACTTCATTGCTCTTGCTCATCCATACACGACTGCTTCAGTGGTGTCTCTATCCATGGACCATGTCTACAGGTTGCATGGTATGCCTGCTGCTATCGTGTCTGACAGAGACCCTGTATTTACAAGCAGATTCTTCTCAGTGGTGTTCAGCTCCGTATGAGTTCTTCCTATCACCCTCAGTCCGACGGCCAAACTGAACGCGTGAATCAGTGCTTGGAGACCTTCTTGCGGTGCTTTGTACAAACCTGTCCGTGTAAGTGGAAGCATTGGTTGTCAGCTGCTGAGTTCTGGTATAACACCAGCATTCAGCCTTGGGCTATTCTCCATTCGAAGTTCCATATGGCCGTCAGCCACGATTCTTTGGTGTGGATCCACCTGCAGATCTTACTGGTCCCTTGTCTCAATGGTTGGAAGATTGAGAGCTTATGAATCAGCTAATTCGTCAACACCTGTTAAGAGCTACTAATCAGATGAAGCGTCAAGCCGACAAACGAGGTGTTGATTGCAGTTTTGCAGTTGGGGACTGGGTCTATGGAAGTTACAACCTAATGTGCAGCTATCTGTCGCTTCACGTACAACCATAAACTCAGCTACAAATTCTATGGTCCGTTTCAGATACTTGCTAAAGTTGGCCAAGTCGCTTATCGGATTGCGTTTCCAGCTGGTAGTTCTATACATCCGGTTCTGCAGTGTCCCAACTGAAGCTTGCTCGGGGGTTCAAAGGCCCAGCTCATGCAGCATTGCCATCTGAACCAGTGGAGTTCCAGGTGCCTCTTCGCATATTACAGACTCGATCAGTGGGACGAGGAAGTAAGCAAGTGACCCAGGCTCTCGTTCAGTGGTCAGGC
>BCLH01003200.1:15575-27793 GCA_001602315.1 Zoysia pacifica
TTCAAAGGCCCAGCTCATGCAGCATTGCCATCTGAACCAGTGGAGTTCCAGGTGCCTCTTCGCATATTACAGACTCGATCAGTGGGACGAGGAAGTAAGCAAGTGACCCAGGCTCTCGTTCAGTGGTCAGGCATGACTCCGGACCTAGCTACATGGGAGGACGCAAGCCTCGTCTCAAAGGGGGGGGGGGGGGGGGGGGGGGGGAAGGTTATATCACCAGGCGTGCCGGATTTGCTACAGCAACCTGTGTCGGACGTGCTACAGGAACAGGTTCGCCGAGCCTTTTTGGACACCGCCGCTTTGTCGCAGCTCGCGCGCAAGGATCAGATCGTCTCGCATTTCTGGTGATGAGTGGGCCAGTTAGTTAAGCACCAACTTATCCCCCAAGTCTATCGTCCTCCTCTGTTCTTCCTGTTCTACTGTGTTCTTCTCGCCCCTGCTCCATTCTCCTTCCTCTCGATCGATAGTGCTAACATTTTTGGATTCCCAATCCCATCTATTGTGCAACTAACGGTAGGGCCAGTTCTTCAGCTGATTCAAATTTAAACTATATTTAAAAGAGCTGTTGAGGTAGGTGATTAGAGCATCTTCAACAGTTCCTAAAAATCACCCAAAAAGTACTTTTTCAAGTCACTCAAAAAATTTTAGAATCTACTTTAGCTATCTCCTCCAATAGTTCCTCCGATCTACCTCTGAATAGGGAGAATTTCAGAGAACCCTCGAAAGTATGGAGGTGTTTAGAGAGTTGTTGGAAGACAAAAATTTGATTTAGGGGAAGTTAATGAGGAGCTTTTAGAAGCTCTTAAAATGAATCTCAAAATTTTTTTGGTTGGCCCCAAAAAGTATGTTTAGGGGTGATTTTTTGAGTAAACTGTTGAAGATGGTCTTAGGGCTAAAAATAGGATGGGAATACCGTCCCATCCCCCTTCCAATTCCGTATTGTTTGAACTATTTTTGTATTTTCGGAAAAAAATGAAACAACATAAAAAAATAAAAATGCCAAAAACGGTTTATAGTTTTTTCCGTCCGTTTTTTACGGTATCTTATTTTTAATGAGAAATGCTCTACTCACAACAGAACTGCTTACAAACTATTCTTATGAGCCGTGGACTCAACACATTCAAGACAGTTTCTTATGTGAAAAGTGCGTAAGTAGTTTGTAGATGTAACATTTCTCTTTTTTAATGGGGAAAATTCTATTTTATCCTGTTTTCTAAGATACAGGATTAAAGAGTGAGTACTAGATGGCACAGCATACCTAGAGCAGGGACGGGAGCTAGATATGCGATGGCGTGGTGAAGACCGGCTTGCAGGCAGTGGCGGGCCTGGCGGCGAAGTATGTGGCGTGATCGGCATGCCGGACGCGGGACGTGTAATGACCGAGTTTTTCTTACCTTTCGATAAGTCACGATCTTCTGTGACATTGTCAATCTTAAAAGGTTAGCAAGCATGACATCACAAGCGATCAATCAAAAAACTATAACGAAAGCATTAAACAAGAAACGAAAATAGAAAATTAACAAGTCAATGCAAATTTATTAGAAAGTAATTTTTTAAAGGGCTCCATTGGCACGCAGGCCAGAATCATCTCATAGCAGAAAAATTACTATCAAGAAATCCACAAAAAAGCAGCAACGGAAGCGACATCATGACAGCGGCAGCAAACCTCATCCACACAGTCACTCTTGAGCGAAGGAGCTGACTTCACGGTCCGTCAAAGACGTAATCGAAGTCGAAGCTGTGAGAATCATCTGAAAACAACAAATTAAAAAGCCGTGAGTATAAATACTCAGCAAACCACGTACTACTTAACAACAATGTATGCTTGCAAATAGTTTCAATGGTAAAGACTGGTTTAAGTGCTAAATGCAAGTTTAAAACATTTTATTTTATTTTAAAGATGCAAAAAAGTTTTAATTTAAAACAGTCAAATTTTATTATCTTGCCCCGCAGAGATCTCCGTTATCCCGGACGGGGGTTAATTTTAAATGTCGGTGTAATCTCTAAACCCGGCCACAGCTCAAAAGCCGGAGTCCAAAACATTTTGAAATAGAGGTAGAGGGAAGAAAACAAAACTACTCAACGAGGAACACAACTCAGGGGGTTATGCGTATTGACTGTAACTCTGCAGAGTTTATGCACCTAGACCTACGAGAAGTATCATCGAGAATCACCGTCCTAGTCACAACGAACACACAAAGCCCGTCCACAAGCTTCAACTGGCGCTATCCATCCTCCAGAATAAAGATCTCAAGTGCCTACGCAATCGAGTCCTGTAGCTGTGAAAAGCCTATCACTGATCAGATGGGGTATTTCGATCTCATGTGGAGTCATAGCTCTACACCACACTAACATATCACCGCCAACCCATAGGTAAACAACCAGTCTCGACAAGTTTCAAGATCAAGCCACTGTCCATACAGGATAATGTGGTGTGCATAGTTGTCAACTGAGCGTACAAGGCTCGAAAGACTCGGACTTTAATTACCGAGGCAGACACTCTCTCCAACCTCAACGCCAGCAACCAACAAGTCTCACAGAAAGATCCCAGCTCAGATCTTTCTGTTGTACCTCTCATAGGTACGCACACAGGGACTTCCTAAAAGTCCTCTAGTTTTTCATACTCCATCCTGCCTCTGCTAAATAGTTATTTGCAAAACTCACACATTTGAATCACAGTCCAAAATCATGTAACACAAATTCTATTTTTACAGTGATAAATGTGAGGTAAAATAAATGCGACTAAGCATGATTAAGCATAAAGTAAAATAATCATTCTAAAGCAATCTTAGGGCACATATTTTGTGTAACGATAAATAGACATGGCTTGAGAATATTGCTAGCATATTTTAAAACAGTTGGCATGCAAATTAGAGTTGCAAACAAAATATGCAATTTAAAATACTGGGTACAAGAGTGATCAAAGAACGCGGATTGCCTGACAGCTCGGGATGGTAGTTGGGATCCGAGTTGTCGAACTGAGCAGGCTCACGGTACTCCTACTCGGGGTCACCAGCTAAGCAACAACACGAACCGGGGTGAGACACTGGATACGCGACAATTTAAATTTGAATAATTAAATTCAAATTTAAATTGCTAGACTTAACGTGTTCAAACATTTCTCAAAAAATTTTACACGACGTTCTCGATGAGACGAATTTAACGGAACAAACTAGAGAACCTTTAGAGACCAAACGGAGTTACCCAAAAATCGCTGAAGATTTGCCGTTCAAAAGAATTCCAAAAATTGAAGACTAACTTGGAATTCACTTGCTTCACGTGAACTGATCTCGGAAATACATGAGCGACGCTCACTGACCGGAATCAACAGCCAGCACCCCAGCACGGTTCAAACATCCGATGACACTAACCTGCAAAGCTCGGTCACAGGATCAGGCAACCCTCTCCAACATCCCAGAAACATCACGCAGCTCAACTTGGACCAAAACTTCAATTGCCACACACACCGATTCCAACCAGAGCAACCAGCGAGGAAAACTTCACAAAACCTGCTGATCTACAACGAAACAGAAATCTACAATGGCTAATCGACGCACAGGACACTAATCAAACTCAACTTCAACTTCACTAGCATAGCAGGCGATGACGTCAAACAAACTAAGACTCCGATCTGAAAAAGCAGAACAGCTCACCACAGCTGGGACGGATAAATCAACGTGAAGCTGCTGGGCTGGCCGGACTGCAGGCAGTGACGAAGACTTGCTGAACGGCGCCGACAAGCAGGAGACAGCTGCTACCAGAAAATCTTCCACAATGCGCCCTCTCTGACCAAGGCATGACGGGTTAGATCCGGAGGGTCAGCACCGCGAGGAAATCGAGTGAGCACAGACTACCTTCACTGAAGCAGCTCCTTGCCAAGCGCCGAAGGGACAGGAAAAACGAAGACGCGCGCAGGGATCGATGGAGACGCGGACGGGACGGCGATGCACGTGTCGGGCAGGGCGAGGATGGTGATTGGCGCTCGTCGTGCAGAGACGCGCCCGTGCCTCTTTGCTGTCAACTTGGAAGAGGGGAAAGAAATGGTTCGTGGTAAAGGGGATAAAGATAAAGGAATATTTATATTAGAGAGTGATCAATTTGGAGGTTAAGAAAGAAGAAGTTGGTGAAAAAAAAATAAGGTTGGGCTTTGAAACATGATGGCTCAAAATAAATACTCACAAAATGAATTTATCCGGCACCGAAAAATTAAAAAGGAGAAATTTTAGATTTGGACAGAATAATTTCGGAATAAATTTGACACTTCCATTATTTGAAAATTCTCGACTGATACAGGACCCGTGGGCAGGGCAGCGAGGTATGCGGCGTTCGGTGCTCGAGCTGCCTTGCGGCACGCAAGCGGCGGCGATGCTGCTTCTGTAGACTACACGCGAAGATGAAGTTCTCCACTCGGTTGCTGCAGGTCGTGTGGGGAGGGCTCGGATCGGCTAACTTTGAGGCCATTTTACTGCACGCTTGCAGTAATGGATATTCACCGTTGGCTTGATCCGACGACGCTCCCATCCTTTCCATCAATACCACCGTCCTTACTGGAATCCAAGAGCTAACTAAAGTTTGTTTTCTTCGTTGCTTGCAACCGATGTGAGATCACATATATGTATAAATATACCGATTGCAATGATTTTTAAAAAAATATTACATGCACTGTGTTTTTCCATGGATCCTAAACTATTTCTACCTCCATCCTTAAATTCTTGATCCTTTTAACTTTTAGACACCACCGTTCATCTTATTAAAAAAGATTTCACAAATATAAAAACAAATTAGTCATGACCAATATATCTTGCGTTAAGATCAAAAATATCCGAACAACTGTAGAAAACTTTGGAACTAACAGAATAATTTTAGAAACTTTGGGAATAATTTGGTAGGCACGTACATGAAGTGCCGATGACAAAAACCTAACCGAACAATTTTGAGAGTCTTTGGAAACTAATGCAATAACTTTAAAAGTTTAGAAATTAACAGAGTAACTATAGCAAACTTTAGAAACTAACAGATTAACTTTGAGAAATTTTAAGAATATCTTGGAGGGCACCTACATATAGAGCTCGACGAGACAAACCAATGGAACAACTTTAAGAAGCTTTGAGAAGTTGTGTGAACTTCCTTAATTTTTTGAAAATTAACCATTTAAAAAAATTACAAAACACTGAAGAAGTATGCAAGGCTTTTAAAAAAAGAAATGCACCATAATTTATGTGCTATGAATAAAGATAATATAATTTATAAAAATATAGTTTCACTAATATTTTTATTTTCTATGTTTCTATTCTTGCATTTCAAACACTTTAAATTTTTCATCCTCTAGTTTCTATTCCTATAGTTTTCCTACTTTTTTCATTCCTAATTTTTTATGTTACTGTTTTTCATTTTTTTTTTTTTGGTTCCGCCTTAGCTATTGAATTCCAGCAGAGACGGTTAGGGATGAAAATGGGCGGGAACGGTCGGGAAAACACCATCCCATTTCCGTTTTCATACATATTTTATTGGACAAAAACGAAAACAAGAAACACAGTAATGAAAACGAGCGGGAAAATAATGGGAACTCGAAAACAAAATAATACGGACGGTAATATATCGATAACAGTCGAGAACCGGTAATTTAAGTCGGGACACTCACAGTCATAAAAGCAATTGCCAATACCAACAAGCACAAAAAAAATTTAGCATATATCATCTATAATAAATCTCCATACCATAGATCTATAAAACAAATTATGACATATGGATTGTTTCATAAATTTTTAAAACATCAGCTGCCTCTTGTCTCTCCAAACTATATGTTAGAACAATAATTTTCTAACAATTTGTCCCTTATTGGGCAAGCAACGAAACCATTGTATGCACTAGTACGCATGCACGCCGCCCAGGCACTTATGGCCTCCTCCAGTCTCCAGCCACCGAATCTCTTTCACACTTTTTTTCTGCTTGCCTTCGCCAAGCTTCTATCGCCACTCGCTAGTTCATGGCTGATCGTCCGTCCGCTCCTCCCGATCTCTAGACGTGAGGCCCGTCATCGGATGGATTGCCCGCCCACCCGACGCATCTGACTGCTGGAGCAGGAGGACGAGGTGAGCCTGCCCACCGCATCTCCTGTCCTGTGAGTCAGGCCTCCACATCCAGATCAGTGGCGGAGCTGGCGGGTGGCCCGGTGGACCGCGGCCAGCGCCATCTTCGCGAGTCGACTGACAGAAACACGAGGCCGAGGCGAGTGGTAGGGTTTGGGCGACGGTGGCGGCACGTGCGCGGCAAGGGGCTCGGCGCGTGGCGACGTGCGCAGCAAGGAGGGCCAGTGCGCGCGGCGGCTGGTGTGTGGCGCGCAGCAGCAGGTGCCCGTGCCCTCTTCCTCTTACTCCTCCACAGCTCCACTTCAGCACGACCATGTTACAACTAGAATTTCCCTTTCTTTTAATTTCCAGTCTAAGTTTTCTAGCATAGCAAATTGATAACATTTCTGTACAATTGAATTACTTGATTGCAGATTTATTAAATATGAAAAGAGAGGGAGATATTGCATCAATTTTTTGAAAAATTGCAGCAAAGAAAACTTCTTTCTCTTCGCCTTTAGTGCAGTCTACGGGTGCAGTTGCTCTTGGTTCAAATGAAAAGAGTGGATCTTCAATTCCTTCAACCAATGCCTAAAGAATAAGTGAAGCTAATTTGGTTCTGATTTCTTTGAATAATACCTCAAGAACCAGTGGAGAGAATGTCATTTTGGAGGAAGAAGAAAGTGAAGAGCATGAGGGCAGTGGTGGCACATTGCCATCACTATCACCGCCACCACCGCCGCTTTATGATCCAGATCATCTTCCACAAGATCTTGTTGATAGATTGCCCATTGTAAGTTATCATATCAATGGCCATGATGCTATTCGAAGAGCATATATTTTAAAAGATCCATTTCAACCTTATGCACATCAATTTAAAAAAAAAAGAAAAGTGGCACTAGACATCGGTCATTCAATATTCTATGGTTTCATAAACATTAATGGATTGAATATATTATCAAGAAAGATGCTGCCTTTTGCTTTGTATGCTTCTTGTTTAGAAAAAAAAAACTCCATTTACTCATGGTGGATGGAGTAATTGGAATAGAGATGATGCATTAGATAAGCATATGGGTAGTACTGATAGTGCACACAATGCAGGAAAAAAATTATAACTCTTATTTGACTCCTGGTGCCGCAATTGATGATAGAATTGTAGAAGTGAGTAGTGAGAAGAAGCGGCTTTATAAATTTTGATTGGCTTATTCACTTAGATGCTTAAGGTTTCTTTTGAATCAAGGATTGGCATTTTGTGGATAGGATGAAAGTGAAGAGTCTAGCAATAGAGGGAATTTTATTGAACTTTTGAAATGGTTGGCATCAAATCATGAAAAGGTGGATAAGTATGTTTTAAAGAATGCTCCATCCAATTGCACTTTGACTAGCCCGGATATACAAAGACGAGGTTATTCAAATCATTTGACTTTGTTTTTAGTGATGTCGGTGTTTCGTACACCGGCACGGTAAATTTATACGATCGGATGGCGCGTTTTCGAAATCGAATAGCCTAGTCTACAAGCGAGACTCAAAGGTTAACCTGGTTCGGGCCGTCTCGAGGCGTAATACCCTACGTCCAGGGGCTGGAGATCGATCGTATGAATCTCAAAAACACAAAAGTACAATGCGGATGGGCTCTGGATGGATCCGAGAGTCCCAAGCTCGCATGATGGGGGTGGTTTACAGGTGGTGATTATCACTGTTGTTCTCCTTTGCTTTGCTAGTCACCCAGATACCTCTTTTATAGGTCAGACCTGGGTTAGGTTGACCGAACCATGGTTGGGGTGATCGGACCACGGTTTGAGCATCTTGTTGCCTACAAAAATGAGTGACCCTTTGACAGGTGGGGCTACGATCTTCAGTGAATCATGTTTTTTGACATTCGGGACAGACGATCGGCGCCTCCCGTTCGTACTCTTGTTCACTGAGAGGGAACAAGGTTGCTTTACTGTTCAGCTTTATCGTCTGGTGGGTTGTTTCTCGTCCAATCGAGTAGTTGCAAAATCTTTTGGAATGCTTATCTTCTCTGTGGAGCTATACGTCGTTAGGAGTTTTGAATTAGCGTGACTGAAGTAGTGACTGCCTCGTGGCGGTCGGCGGACAAGTCTCGACCGCTAGGGTCCTGATAGCTCAGATCTCGACCCATGAGGGTCGGGGCGATTATACCCGTCTCGGCTTCGGGCCTGAGCGAGGCTTTCCGACCGCTGAGGCCGGCCGGGCCGCCTTCGTGAAGTTCTTGGTGGGCCGTTGAAGGACCGCGCACCGTAGGTGGGTCGTGCTGTAGGAGTTGATCCGTAGGTACCTGGGGTATACTATCCCGACAAATGCACACTTGATGGTGACTATTCTTGGATACACTAATGATCTATCATTGTGTTTACAAAGAAGAGATCAAGATATTCTTAATGCATTATCTCTTATTACTGTGACCAAGAATAGAATGCAACAATTGAAGTCCGATTGGTGGGCTTTATTCTTTCAAAAGGTTACTTCATTTTGCAACAAGCATGGCATTCAAGTTCCTTCAATGTACGGTAATTATGTGCTTTTTGGAAGATCAGCTCGATTTGTTACAATCCAAACAAATGATGATCATTTTAGAAGAGAAGTATATATTGGTACCACTGATCGAATTATTCAAGAGCTTGATAGGTTTGATGAGGTTAATATGGAGTTACTTTTTTGTATGGCAGCCTTGAATCCTACAAATTCTTTTACTTTATTTGGGCAGCCCATAAGGTCCGCAGGCTTGCTGATTTTTACCTAGATGATTTTTTAAGCTCAAATTTGATATGACTTGAAATGCAACTTGATAACTATATTGATAATATGAGAAGACAAGATTGCTTTCAAGGCATAAATAATCTTGTTGAGCTCTCAGTTATGCTTGCGAAAACAAATAGGCATGGTGTTTATGATTTTATATATTTGCTTCTCGAATTGACGTTGATTCTACCTGTGGCGACAGCAAGTGTTGAAAGGGCATTTTCAGCTATGAATTTTGTCAAAAATAGATTGAGAAATAGGATGAGTAACAGTCTTCTATATGATTGTATGCTTACTTTCATTGAGCGATATATTTTCTTCAAAGTGAAGGAAGAAGATATTATCAATTCATTTATGGCCATTAGAAAGCGTATGCCCGATAAAAACAAAAAGTAGTTTGTTATCTTTTTTTATTATGTTTGTAAGGTAATTATATTTAGTTTGAATTTATGTTACAAACTTTGGCGGTTATGTTTGTAAGATATTTTATTTGGCTCTAACTCCTGTTATAAAGTTAACACTTTAATTTTGTTGTGTGGACAAAAAATATTTTCGGCCCACCCTGAATTTGAAACCTGGCTCCGCCACAGATCCGGATGGCGCAGGACGATGAGGCTAGGTCTGGCGCGTTGGATGAGGAGGCTGCAACCGACAAGGGTTTTGCGAGCAGGCCGGTGGGGCAACTCTGACTCAGGGGCGCGGGGACGAGGGCGTTGCAAACAGCGGCAGCCTCCTGGTAGGGGTCGGATTCGGACGAGCTGCTGGGGTTTGCTGGATTACCCCACCTGGATGGGTTGATTTTTATATGGTCGCGTGAGATGGGCTAGTGGACCGCGCCGAGCAGGATGGCCTGTCGACTGGTGGGCTGTTTTCCCGTGAAAGTTACACGGGACGGAAAACTGGATTATCTAGTTTAAAAATGAGATCCCGACTGGTCGGTAAAACTACCTACCCATTTTTGATCTCGTTTTCATTCTCTTCCCTTTTAACAGTTCTGAAAACGAAAATGAGCGAAAAATTTAATTAATACGGTATATGATAGCCGGTCGGGACGGAATTTTTCTGTCCCATTTTCATACTAGAGACAGTGGTATCGATGAAAAGGAAGGGAGCGTCGTCAGCTACATGCCAACGGTGGATGTTCATTACTGCAACCGTGCAAAAAATGGCCCCAAAGTCAGTCGATCCGCGCCCGGGTGGGGAGGGCAAGGCGCAAGCCATTTACTTTACACAGTATTTACTCCCTCCAACTTTTTTTACTTGTCATTCTAAGTTTCTAAGTGTAGACACAGAGAATAGAGATGGTAAAAAAGTTAGAATATACTGAAAATGAGAAGAAAGATAGAAATAAAGATGTATTGAGGACAGTGAAATGTGAATTGTAAAGCGAGAATGATAAGTAATCTTTCTGTCACATTATAAGTGATATTTTTTACTTTTTGAAATTAACTTTTGACCATTCATTTTATTCAAAAAATTATGAAAATACAAAAATAAATAAATCAAGCTTAAAGTACTTTCAATAATGAATCATTTTACAACAAAATAAATAATATTTTCGCAAAATTTTTTAATAAAATGAATGGTTTAAAATTGATTTAAAAAGTCAAAAATGTCATTTATAATAGAACGGAGGGAGTAAAAGAAAAAAAATTGTGAACTCTTGACAAGTACTTGAGGATGGAGGGAGTACTTCACGAAGGTAGCAGCAAGCAGTACCATTGGTTTAATGTTTTTGTTGCTATTGAGATGAGATATATTGGTACTTCCTTTGTCTAATAATATAAGAATTCATAGAATTCTTAATATAAATTAAAGATAAAGTGAAATGACCAACATATTTTTATTGTACAAATTCTTATCCTTTCAAATGCTTATATTTTTGGACGGAGGGAATAATAATTTAAAGAAGAATATTGGATTATTATATTGATATTCCTGATTAAAATACTAGTTACCGATCGATTCCGATGCATCTCATCCGGATTAGTTTGTTTGAGACACTCCGTATTTATCCCATTCATTTTCATTTTTGACTTTACCATTTTCATTTCCGCCCGGAGGTAAAAATATGAAAATGAAAACCATTTGATCTCATTTCCAATTGTTTTCAGTCCTAGCTGTGCTGCCCGCACCAGGAGTGCCGACTGCTTGGCATGCTCCCTCGCCTTCCGCATGCTTCACGAAATGGGTTATATCTACGGCACCAAGGATCAAGGTCACCAAATTGACTTCACAGGACTTTTGACTGAATCACAAAGTTCAATTGAATAATTAATCTAGAAATTGAATGTTGTCAGTTTATACCAGTACAAATTGTCCAGTGAAAAAGATTATTGCAAATTTGACCGCACCAACACATAACTTTCCAATGTTTGTTGCAACAGTAACGAAGCTACGAGCTACATAAACAAATGCATTGCAACTAAATTAGACTCTAGACTTCTAGAGAAGCATATGAACTTTAGAGATGGACCATATATATTTCTCTACGTCCTATTGTGAATTGCTTCCTCCATTTTTTTATTCTTATCCTCGATGAGTTCTAACTTCAACTTGAGTATTCATCTTATTTAAAAAATAAATTCAAATGTATTTATAAAATATAATTAAAATACCTTTAATAATAAAGTAAATTACAATAAAAAAATAAAATATTCATCAAGCTTTTTTAAATAAAATGAATAGTAAAAATTGAAATTAAAAATTATGAATGACAACAATTAAAAAAAGAAACAAGTATGTTTATGCATGTGCTGTGGAAAACACGTCCAGGTCTGCACGACTGACGGCGTCGTAAGGAGGCAACAAGCCAACAACCACGCATCCTGCAATACCAGTCAGTTCGCACAGCCACGTGAGTGTGGCAGTCCTTAGAGATTTTCTTCCACTGTAATCTCTACTACTTAAAAAAATACTATTTTTTGCTATATAAAACATCCTCAAGAGATAGATTAGATTACAAAACATCTTCAATAGAGATAGATTAGATTACAAAACAGTACATAAAAAAATCACACAAAGCTATTTTTTTTACAAATATAATGAATAGAATTTTTTCACATACACATTTTATAAATTTAAAGATGAGTTTTTTCAGATCTCTCAAATCTTAGCCCACAAGAATCATTATTAGTTAACAAATATAACTATTCGAAATAAATATATAAAATCTAAAGAAAATTGTTGGAAAACAAAACAAATTTATTTCAGGTCATCTAACGAATCGCTTCTTGCTACTGTCATCCTTCCGCTAACTCTTCAAATTTTTATATTAATATATTATCTTAAGTAAATATTTTACTTATCTAAACTAGTATGGTAATATTTTTTCTTTAGTCGCTTTGTACAATATATCATAGGCACATTACTAAGTGATTTCCAGTA
>BCLH01003201.1:0-19658 GCA_001602315.1 Zoysia pacifica
TGGGCAACGAGCTGGGCGCGGGCAATCCGAGAGCGGCGGCGTTCTCGGTGGTGGTGGTGACGTCGCTGTCCCTTGCGGTGGCTGTGGTGTGCGCGGCCGTCGTGCTCTGCCTGCGCGACCACCTGAGCTACTTCTTCACCGGCGGCGAGGCCGTGGCGCGCGCGGTCTCCGACCTCTGCCCGCTCCTCGCCGTGACGCTTGTCCTCAACGGCGTCCAGCCAGTCCTCTCCGGTGAGTCCTCCTCTTGATCTCTCTCTGCTCTCGCAAATGTACGTACCACGATGACGACTAACGCTTGCTCGTCCCATGTCGGGATAAACAAACAAACAAAAAAAAGGCGTCGCGGTGGGCTGCGGGTGGCAGGCGTTCGTGTCGTACGTCAACGTCGGGTGCTACTACATCGTCGGCGTGCCGCTCGGCGTCTTCCTCGGCTTCTACCTCGACCTCGGCGCCAAGGTTGCTGAGAACTCTCTTCCGATCTGCTGATCATTCAGAGCTCTGAGGATCGAATTGTGAAATTGCAGGGCGTTTGGAGCGGCATGGTGGTCGGCGGAACCATGATGCAGACGCTCATCTTGCTGTGGGTCACATTCAGAACCGACTGGAACAAAGAGGTAACTTAATCGATGCTTGGATCCGCCATATCGCCACTAATCCCATTATCCCAGCTTGAGAATCCTGTCAGCAATTAACCCAAATTGAATTGTACAGGTGGAGAAAGCCAAAGCGAGACTGGACAAGTGGGAGGACAAGAAGGAGCCGCTCCTTGAAGATTGAAGGCAAAGGTCACAGCGACGCACGCTGCTCGCACGCACTGATTGTTACACTTAGCTTCAGGAGTGTAACAAAAAGGAGTGTCCTGGAGGCAAAGAATATCTACTCCCCCAAAAATTGGAGCTGAAAAATCTGCCAAACATTGCCCGGTGTGTGGTGATTGCAGCTAACTGCATCATCCTATGTTCCATTCCATGTGGCACATTTCGAATGAGTGCTCCAGTTAATAAAGGAAGCTCATCTGTTTATTCATTGCTCGATTCATCTCGCGCATCGTGGTCTAACATGCATATGACGTACTCTATTATCTTGTAAAATTTATATTAAAATTACACTTGTATATAAAGAAACAAAAAAAAAGATAAATTATATTGAGGGATAATTAAACCTTTTGGTTGTAAATTGAACTAAAAATAGTTTAGTAGGTTATCCAAATGTTAGTTATACTTGAGAGAGTAAGTTGGATTTTTAATTTCTAAATCTTATAAACATGTGCATTTTTATGTAACAAATAATATGACTATCAATCTGAAAAAACAAAGTTTCAAAATAATAAATACTAATATTTAAATTTAAACTGGCAATTAAAACTAATATATGCAAAATATGTAAATGCATAGCATATATTTAGTAATAACTAGCCGCGCCTCGCTGTTTTTGTTGCAAACCTAGATGCCCCCTCTAATATTTCTTCTCGTCAACATTGTGATTATAAGCTCAGCGCTAGACAGAAGCAGAGCTACCTTCTCTCTGAAAACATTCATTTCGTAGAGCAATTAGAGAAAGGTAGCATCAAAATGAAAATATTATCTTTGTTCATTTCACACAATTACCTTGCCTATTAATTAAAAAGTTGTTACACAGTTAGAGTAACGCTGTAACAGAACAGGGGTGTCAACGTTACCTGGGTCTTGGTTTTGCATGGGGAGGTTAGGTCGTTGCTTGTTTCCCATTGCAGCTAGGGAAGGAGGATGCCGCCTGCCTCAACTGGCAAAGCGACTTTTGGTTGAGCTATTGGAGATTCTGTCAGCATGAAGTAGTACATCTTTTCAACTTGAACTTGCGTCGCTTCTTTCATCATCAAATGATGAAAAGTGGGTATAACATTTGATAGAAAATCTTCAAAGTATCGCTCAGCCTCACCAGTAATTAAGTTGTTTTGACATCCGTGTTCTGTCTTTGTTCCTCTGAAATAAAAATATGTGAATTTTGAATGCGTACATGCTTAGTAATAATTCAAAATAACTAAGGCATCATAGAAAACATGCTCTTCTGCACCTTGGTTGCGTTTCTAGATTTGCGCTCTTAGAAATAGGCAGCAATTCTCTCTTACTATTTTTGTTAGGTCATGACCATGCTTTTATTCTGCCGCCAATTGAGCTTACAAAATTCCTACTTTCACAGATCCGACTGATGACACAATGAAAAAGCAACTATGCATGTTAAGTAAAAAGTTAGATTCAGTGAAAAGATTAAAAAGTATCAATTTGCATAAAAATCACACATCTTCTAATTTGTTGGTGTAACTCCTTCGAAGCTCAGTAACGATGTGTTGGATGTACATCACTGATTGGTATCTTTTCTGAAGGTTCAGATTTTGTCACAACCAGAGTTGTTGGATAATTAAGTTTTGGTGTAATTTGCCATTTTATGTAATATACAATTATATATTCTCAGTGCACTAATGAGTATTACAATTTCAAGCACCAAGCTAATAAAAGATGAGCTTTTCAGTGCAGCATGCACTGGATGATGCGTTTGGAGAAGTTGATATTAGATCAACCGTAAATAGCTGGTATTGTTTAATTGGAAGTGAAAAGCATAACAGTTTGATCTGATGCTATCATATTAGTTTGATTAAATGAACATTTTCATCCTCAAAAGAGGAGGTACCACGCTTCACAGATCACTGAGAAAACTTCAATAACTATATCTGCTGGTGGCTATTGAGAACAACATAGCTCAAGCTACAATGACTACTTAAAAAAATAGTGTATTGACATGTTGCATATAGTAATATATCCACTTGAGCTCCAAGGTTCCATCAACCAGCAGGATGATATATTTGATATTTAAAACTTGTTTCAGAAAAAGTTCCTTGTTCAAGAAAATTGCATGTCGAGGAAAAAACTTGCATATTCTTGGGCTGAATTTAGGTGTGTTAATTATGTAGTGCATCATGTCTAGTAGTTTTTTCTGGCAAAGGTTTTTTGCTGGGTTCATTTTTTTCATGACAAGGAACATGAGCAGGCAAAAGCACAACGAAATAGCAAAGGAGAAAGTCTTGTTGGAGAGATGCCGGAAGGTGTGCTTCAGTACCACACTGATTTCCTCCCTGGAGGATGAATTGGACCAGACCAAGCAGAAGCTGCAGACGCTATCCCCATCACTGCTGGAGCATTGCTTTTGAGAGTGAGATTGAATTCAAAGCAACGGTTAAATAGCTATCCGGAGACCAGGTGAGAACCCCGGAAATGGGATGGAAGTGGAATTAGAGGAGTGAATGGAGGATGGATCACAGGGGAATGGGACTGATTGAAGAGGAAATAGAGAAGGGATTCCCCATCCAACCGCCAGTCGAATTTCAACGCAGTCAACCGAGGAGTGGTCTAGGCGGTGGCCGTGCGACGCTGGGGCCTGCGGCCAAGTCAAGGGCAGGGCCGATCAAGGCGAAGGGTGGCCACGGCCGCGGCAGCAACCGCGCAGCAGGCGACGGACATGCTGGTAGAGGGCAGCAGCGACCGCCAGTGCAGGTGGTGGGCGGTGCGGACAGAGGCCGTGCGCAGCAGCGGCGCCATGGCAGAGGCAGTAGCGCCAGTGGCTCGTCGCGACAGGGAAGCTTCTGGTCGCTAACTCACCGACGTTGATCTTTGAATCAATGGCTCAAATAAACGGACCAATCACATGAGGAGAAACCACTCCAGCTTTAGATAGTAAAAGATAATTATGTGGTTCTGTACTCTAATTTATTTTTGTTGGTGGATTCTGCCCCGCATTGACTATACAATTAGCAGCTTATGTCTTTCTAACACTACAATTATATTCATTAATACCACAGTTATTCAGTAGCAATATTAATATAAGAATTTTTTTTCAAATATACAAGTACATTTAAGCTAGTTAGAGTTCATCCTTATATTTATATTTTTTCAAATATACAAGTACAGGACTTTAAACCTTTCAAATTTTTTAGATAATTGTTTTGTCTATCATATATGCGTAATATCTCTCTTAATAAATAAATTTATATATTTGTCTATCTTACTTTTTTTGTGTCGTGAATTCTATCTCCAACAGAAAGAAGAGTAGATTTTCACCCCAGATCTTGAAAACAAAATGACTAATTGCCCCCCCTCCGTTCGTCCTAGAATTCGCTTTCTGTTAGACTTCTCCCCACCTCGCACCTCCGCACAGACACTGCGTGGTGACTTCAACTCAGATAGCGTCGACGCGTCGTCGTCCCTATCGCGAACCCTGCTCACCTCCACACAGCAATGCGCGGCAACTCCAACTCCCACAACGCTGGAGCATTGTCGTCCCAATCGCGGATCCCTACCTCTCACCTCCGCACAGCGTAGCGCGGCGATTCCAACTCACACAGCGTTGGCGCGTCACCATCCGCATCGCGGACCCCCACCTCCGCTCAGAGGTGAGCGGCGACTTCAACTCCCGCAGCTCCGACGCGTCACCATCCCTGTCCAAGTCATGCTCCCTGTCCCCATTGCCGTCATTCTTACGACCATTGCTCCTCGTTCATGATGGTCCCTTCCAACTTGCAGCCAATCTCTACTTCTTGAACTCCTTGTGCGTGACTGCCAAAGAGGTGAAACTAAGAGACAGTTTTTGTTATCTCTATGTGCTTTGCAATTAGGATGGTGGTATTATCCCAGGGAACATGGCCCATGGCCCCTTTGCTGACATTAGGTAAGGCCCTCAATAGAAAACGATCTCGCCAAAGAGTCGAAGACCGACGGTGACGCAGCCTCGTTGTGGAGATTTTTGCGTTGTGATGCGACGAGCGCCACATGCAAGCTCTGCATTGACGTCCACTGTGTTTTGGCATTAGGTTGAGGTAGGTCACTGTATCGGCCGGCGTTCAGCAGTCCAAAGTTGGGCTCAAACTGCAGGCATCATGCTGCTACTTCACCGAGCAACACTACCGCATAAATGAAATCAGACTTATCTATATATATTTGAATCGGATTGGTGGCTTATAGGGACAAGCTCATAATATTTTTTTGACCTGTCACTTTTTTAAATGATATATGCGTACACACACTTAGAAATTAGCGCTGTGTCTATGGAAGATAGCCACGGAGGCAATCAGAAATATTTTTTTAAAAAAATTATCAGAGAGCGTAAAAAAATGCCTAGGATTTGTCCTTAGTGGAGGAAGTCACTAAAGGGCTGACCAAGAATCTATACTAACATCACTGCAGTTTCGGATCCTTTGAATACATTTTTGTTTTGCATGTATCTCATCCTATGTTTATTCATGTTGTCATATCTATATCGTATTGAAATTATATTATATTGTATATTTTTTTTATCAGAATAAGAATGTGTCACATTATCTTTTTATATCTGAAAAGAATTATATCACTTACTAATCTCGTAGCACGGACACTTGCACTAGTACCTAAATAGCTTTAAAACTCGGATTTTTTTTTTGTTCTTGTATACAACATGTGGATCTTGCATTGCATTGACTATGTAATTAACATCTTATGTCTTTGCAATATTACAATCATTTAGCAAATATAAAAGTAAATATAAGCTAGTTAGAGTTGGCCCTTAATTATTTTTCTGTTTGCTATAGTTGACTCTTCCTTTTTGTTTTAAATTTTTTATATATTCGGTAGAAAAATATATTTTTTTAACTATACATATATTAAAACCGCATATATTACTTCCTCAATTTACAGAACTTTAAAGCTTTCAAATCTATTAGATAATTATTTTGTCTATCATATATTTGTAATATACCTAAATAACTTTGAAACTAACCAAAGCAGGGTTTATATGTGCATCAAAACAAGCGTGGCGATATTTTCTAGTTAATATAGGAAGCTAATCTCAGCTCATCTGTTTATTCAGGGCTCGATTCATCTCGCACATTGTAGTATTTTTCTAACATGTGTATACTGTGGCGGACCTATCGGTGGGGCCACTCAGGCCATTGCCCGAGCTGCATCTGAGTCACACAATGGACAAGTTTTAATTTTCCTCATAAACCATGATTGCTAGGTCGTATAGCCACTGACTGCCCGAGTCATGAGGGCAATTTTGGGTCCAACCCTGTATAACGTAATTTATTATCTTGTAAAATTTCATCTTAAGGTTTCACTTATGTACAGAGGAAAAAAAAAAACATTATACTGAGTGATAAATTGAACCTAATGATAAGGTTTTGGTTTTAAATTGAAATTAAAAAATAGTTTATGAGATTATCCAAATGTTGGTCATATTTGTTGGAGTAAGTTGGACTTTTTCTTAGATTTTATAAACATGTGCATTTTTATCTAAGAAATACTATGAATAACAGTTTTCAAAAACTAAGTTTAAAAATCATAGATACTCGTATTTAAATTTAAACTAGTAATTAAAACTCATATTATAACAGTTACGTACATCCAACAAAAAGAAAATGAAAAAGGATTTTGTTACGTCAATAGTACATCGCTACGAGTACATCTCGCGTCAGTGGCGAACCCATTAGAGGACAAAAATGAACTGAAGTTGGCATATAAAACATTTTTAATGTTTGCCACTGGGAACATTAAATTAACGGCAAACCAATACTGTACAGATTCTCCAAATTAGTATTGTCAAGTCATTTGGGGAAGAAAGCAGGCCGGAAACAAACACCGTCCTTTAAGCATTTGATGGGACGCTTCCTGTCCGTCACATGAGCTTTCGTCCGAGCGCGAGCAAAACAGCAGAGCAAGGACGATGGGCGTCTGCAGCTGCGGACGCAGCCCGCTCCGTCGGTTTCGTCGCGCGAGCGGCCCCCACGCCGCGACGTTTTTTCTTTTCTTTTTTCTTTTTTTTTTTTTTTTGCAGGGGAGGCCTTGTGACAAAGGTGGCTCGCGGGCTCCGCAGCGGCGGACGCCTCCTTCTTTTTTTTTCTCGCAATGGCAGGCACCGCGGTTCCAGTGCGACGGAGACGGACCCTGGCGTTTTGCTACGCGGGCATGCAGTCCAGCGGGCCGAGCACGCCTTTGGGAATCTAATAGTACTCCGTACTATATGACCTATGACACAATATTTTGGCCGGGAACCAAGGCCGATGGCCAGTGATTCCTTGACGTTTTGGATCGATCCTGTGACAGACGCCAAAACCAAGATCCAGCGCAGCGTCGCGCTGATCTGACTGACGACCGGCGACAAGTTTGTCGTCACCAACACACATGCAAAACGCTGATCCCGACGCGCGCATCCCTGTCGCTAACTACCTCGATCGAGCTGGTGTTTCGATCGATATTATAGCGCCACGCGCGCGGTGTCTGGCCGCTGAGGCTTACTCTACCTACCCGCGGCCTACCGAAACCAATCAATGGGTTCGACGGGTGGGCACGCCGTCGACGGGCGGCTGGAGGCGCTGCTGTCCAGCGCCGGCGACGCCGGGTCGCTGCCGTGGCCGCGGCGCGTGTTGTCCGCGGCCGCGCTGGAGCTGCGGCTGCTCACGCCGCTGGCCGCGCCGGCCGTGGTCGTGTACATGCTCATCATCTTCATGTCGTCGGCCACGCAGATCTTCTGCGGGCAGCTCGGCAACGTCCAGCTCGCCGCCGCCTCCCTCGGCAACAACGGCATACAGGTCTTCGCCTACGGCCTCATGGTACGTTACGTACTACTCCCGTATACTCCGCACATTCCTACGTACGTGCTCGTGATCGATCGACAGCACCCTGAACACGTACTAGCATGCAGCTGGGCATGGGCAGCGCGGTGGAGACGCTGTGCGGGCAGGCGTACGGCGCGGAGAAGTACGCGATGCTGGGCGTGTACCTGCAGCGCTCGACGGTGCTGCTGATGGCGACGGGGGTCCCGCTGGCCGCGATGTACGCCTTCTCGAAACCGCTCCTCCTGCTGCTCGGCCAGTCGCCGGAGATCGCCGGCGCGGCGGCGGAGTTCGCGTACGGGCTGATCCCGCAGATCTTCGCGTACGCCGCCAACTTCCCGATCCAGAAGTTCCTGCAGGCGCAGAGCATCGTGGCGCCCAGCGCGTGGATCCTCGCGGCCGCGTTCGCGCTGCACCTGCCGCTCAGCTGGCTCGCAGTGTACGGGCTGCGCGCGGGCCTGCTGGGGGCCTCGCTCGCGCTCAGCGTCACGTGGTGGGGGCTCGTCGCGGCCCAGTTCGCGTACATCGTGTGGAGCCCGAGGTGCCGGGAGACGTGGACCGGGCTCACGTGGGCCGCCTTCGCCGACCTGCCGGGGTTCGCCGCGCTGTCCGCGGCGTCGGCGGTCATGCTCGCGCTCGAGGTCTGGTACTTCCAGGTGCTCATCCTCCTCGCCGGGATGCTGCCGGACCCGCAGGTCGCGCTCGACGCGCTCACTGTCTGGTTAGTGTCAGTTAGTGCTATGGCATTCACTCGTTATGTAGGCGTATTTATATGTGTGCTCCATTATTTATGTGTTGCCTGCAGCACGTCGATACAGTCATGGGTGTTCATGATCTCCGTCGGCTTCAACGCGGCTGCCAGCGTGAGGGTAGGGAACGAGCTGGGCGCCGGCAACCCCAGGTCAGCCGCGTTCTCTGCCTGGATGGTCACCGCGCTGTCGGCGTTCGTGTCGGCCATAGCCAGCCTCGTCGTGTTCATCCTCAGGGACAAGCTCAGCTACATCTTCACCGGCGGCGAGGTCGTCTCGCGCGCCGTCGCCGATCTGTGCCCTCTGCTGGTCGGGACCATCGTGCTCTGTGGGATCCAGCCCGTGCTCTCAGGTGAGGTTTTCAGTAACTGTCACAGGGTCCTATTCTAAATCAAACAAGTAATATGTTATGTTACTGAGAATTTGTAGCAGAACAGAACAGTAGAAGTAGAACCATCAGTCATGATCTGTTGTTCCCATTGGCGCTGATCATTTTCTTTATATTGAACTGATGAAGGCGTCGCCGTTGGCTGTGGATGGCAAGCAATGGTAGCCTACATCAACATTGGATGCTACTACTTCATCGGCGTGCCCCTCGGTGTGCTTCTGGGATTCAAGTTTGACTTTGGAATCAAGGTACATTTGATTCACAGTTCGCCACGTTTCATTTACATCAGATTACAGTACATTGGGGATTGCAAAATCACAGTCCATTTTCAGTTGACAGTTCTAGAGTCAACCGTAAAATGTGCTTGTTCAATGAACAATGTGCTGCAAGTGTGAAAACCGGATCTTGCGTTAATTGCAGGGATTGTGGGGAGGCATGATTGGAGGCACTCTGATCCAAACACTTATTCTGATCTGGATCACGTTCAGGACTGATTGGAACAAGGAGGTAAGCCACGTACCGCCACTGGCGACCATCATCATGTTCCTCGACCGCGATGAACTCGCTCTGACAGATGATTCTCAAATCTCACATGCCGAGTCGCATCTAGTACTTTATGTCGCCATTTTGGCCGATCAATTGGTCTTCTCAGAATCTATTTTTCCCCATTATGTAACTTCAGTTTTATCTATTTTTCCCCATCTAAAACTAGGTCGAGAAGGCGAGGAAAAGATTAGACAAGTGGGATGATACAAGGCAGCCTCTTCTCGCTCCAAGGAGTGACGATGTCAGAAGTGGGTGAAGATGAATCAATATGCTGCTGCAAATTGATCCAATCTCCATTCCTCAGCCCCAGCCCATTTGCCACTGCTACAGACCACAAGATTCAGTAATGTACTATAATATGTAGCGGCTCGCCCCTTCGGTTTTCGTTCAAAAAAAAAAAAAACCTAATGTACTAGAAATATATGAGCCGTTCTGTTTCAGGGTTAAGCAAAACTGTTTGCCTCACCAAATGGCACTAATTTGAGGCCATCAGTTGCACTGCTTTCTTAACCGTTGGTTAAATTAGCAGTAAACTTCTTTTTCACAAGAATATAGTAACCAGAAATATGGCAGGCGGTCTTACTGAGAATATTGCTAGAATGAAGTGCCTTTGGTTTCCAAAGTTGTTTACTCCATGATTCTTTCTACAATTGGCCTGCTGACCGGGATGGAGTTAGAAAGAAACTCTGCAGGCTGCTGGAGGCGACCACCGGAGAGACACATGGACGCTGGACCTTGCCCTGCTCGTCCATCGATTCGTGAGAAGCCACGAGTGCAGATCAATTCAACACAGATTGTTTTAGCTCTCGTTCTCTCAACATCTGGGCAAACGGCACACAGCAGCCTCCAAGTAGAAAAAACTTGTTAGCCGGCCTGATCGGCGTTCACCACTACGCGCAATGGCGCATGGAGCCCGTGGCCGTGCCGTGCTTGCTGGAAATTATTTATTTCCTGCAAACCTGGCTGCTCCAAAGCGCTTTTCAGCAAACAAAAATGCCAAAAGAATTCCGGGCCTCAGACGGCAGAGTTCAGATGAAACATGTAAAAAATGTAAGCTGGCCATTACATGTCCTGATGTCGATAAAATTGTAAATCCTAAACTTAAAATCAGAAGAGGCGAAGCGTTGACAACGAACAGCGCAAGATCAACATATTTACAACGCGAAAACCGGCCTGATTAAGAACGAAACATTTCGCCGGCGCATGCTACCATTTCGGCAAATGGCAGGCGACGAGGAGGGTCAGAACAGGACCATACAAGAGCACAGAACCAGCTGCTGACCTGTTTGGTGTCCGGGCGACGGATGCGGACCCAATGATTCCCAGGCGCGAAGCGAGGCATCCGGTGCAGGCCCGCCTAGTTTCTGAACTTCTGATGCCAATTGTTTTGTTTATCATGGTCGCCAGCATTGACTTGCTTCGAAGGGAAACCTCGACGTGTGCGTGGGTTAAACAACGATTGAGGAGACGAGTTTGGGGAGGACCTCTTCGGCTTCGGTTGGTAGAGATTCTTCAGAACGGTACCAGGATTGGAGCGAACCGATCGAGTGTGGCATCCAGGGAAGTGCTCCTCTGGTTCAGGGTTCCAGCCGATCCGGAGACTTGAATGGATCCCAGGCTAAAATTTGCACTCCTAGCAGTTCAGAACAATACCAGGAACGAAGCCACGAACGAGCGCATGAATCCCACCAGAATGCTCCTGCTTATGGTTTCAGTCCAAATGGTACGGTGGTACTGGCGCAGGTCCGGCCTCCACGTTCAAGAGCTGCGTCACAAATTTGGAACCCAAACGGTTGCGCAATCCTTCGCTTGTCTTTCACATAAGTCGGGGGCGCGAAATTCTCCCCGGTATCGGAGAGCCGCATTGAAATCTCTCTCATAATTTGTTCTTCATGCTTACAACACGAGCGCCTACCCATCGATGAACTGAAGTTGAATTTCGTCGCTCGACTCGCTCCGTAGAGAGAAAAAATAGTCCATGATGACGATGCGACCGACCTGATGTGATCATCTGGTGCCATCGTTTTCGGCTCTGTCATGACTTGCTCATGACCTTGAAAAGAATAAATATTCTCAAGGAAGAAAAATGAACATGGTGGTGTCGGAAACTTTTTTAAGATCAAACAGGTGCAAGAAAATTACTACTAGTTATACACATTGACACGGCCTGGCCAACTAATAATACTCTCATGATCTCGCCAATAATTCCAAAAAATATTGGCTAGAGCCAGCCTGCCGGAGACCTGCGCCACCGCATTGCCATTGCCACATTCCCAGCCTATATAACAGGCACGCACGTCTCCCCGCAAGCAAGAGCCAGGCCGCCACCTGCAAGAAGCAGCAGCTCATAGCATACCACCAAGCACCTCTCCAAGACTACAACCTCACGACCGCTACAACAACAGCTTCGTCGTCGCCGCCGCGAAGACGAATTAGAAGATGCTGCTGCTGAAGGCGGCGCCGGCGTTCGCGTACGCGAAGGTGGACAAGGTGGACGCGGAGGAGGCGCGGCGCCTGAGGGCGCAGTACCTGATCCACAAGGTGCTCGAAGGCTCGGTCCCGGCTCTGGCGCGGTCGCGGCCGCCGGCGCGGGCGCGGGTGAAGGCGCGTATCGGCGTCCGGCTGAAGAAGCTCAGACTCGCCGCGCCTGGCGTCCGGGCGCGCGCCTGCCGGACCGTGCAGAGGCACCTCCGGAGCCTGAGGCGGCTCCTCGCGCAGCGGTCAGGCGAGCCGTCAGCGTCGCCTTCTTGACGATTCTCTTAACAGAGATCAGAGAGCCTCGTGTTTTTCGGTTCTGTTTTGGGTGTTCGTGTGTCGCTGTGTAGCACTAGTAGCAGTCAAGAAATGCTCCTGTTCAATGTTCAGGGTTGCATCTGTGCTTCCTTTTCTTGTTTTCTTTTCCTTGAATCCTGCTCTTCTAGCCACTAGCCATGCAGAAGCCAGAGATCTCTTATCATTAATGGGTTTGTAGATTTTTTAGTTTCTCTATCTCACTTCACACTGATCATTCCAACAATCCAGTATTATCCTATGTTCTGGTGTCCAATCTTCATCCGTGGTGTTTGTGTTTGAGCACTCTGCACCATGGTTTGTCTGGGGTCTCTGCTGGTTTTGAATTTTTTAGCAAGATTGACATATGGACCTATGGTTAGTAAAACCTCTCATCTTTCATGCTATTTCTGTGTTACAACTCTCTGAATCCCCAAGCAGCTAATTCTTGCTGATAAATCCTGCGTCATGGAAAAATTCACAAGTATAAATCAAGAATGCATCCTGGATTCTGTTCCTGTTCTTCTGGAAGCCACATAGGGATAATTTTTTCCGCTTGCAGCAGAAGTGCTTATCAAAAAATCCGATTATTCCCACCACGAAGATTTTTTTATTAATTCTTGCATTTCGATTATCATACCTCAAATCTGTAAAATCGCTTACCAAAAAATTAAGAGTAAATTTCACAAAACTACAGGTAGTTTACTTTATTATCACAAAATTACAGATTTAAGCTAGAATTTTAGAAAACTATAAATTTGCTACAGTAATTTCATAAACATATGTATATAATCTGTAGTTTTGTGATAAATTGAATACAAAATCTATAGTTTTGTGCTAAATTAGATACAATACATGTAGTTTTGTGATAAATTAGATATAAAATCTGTAGTTTTATGAAAATATAGCTTAGATGTGTAGTTTTGTGATACTATGGACAAAATACACGTAGTTTTGTAAAATTTACTCAAAAATTAAATTCTCATAGAAATAGAAATAAGAAAAACGTTTGAGCGGGATTTTCATATTTTTACCGGTAATAAGCAGAAACAAATAGATCTATAAACAATATGAGCGGCAGAGGAAGCAGCTTAACAAACACCTGCTACCCCCAGTGGATGGGGGATTCGTATCTTCTGTCTTTTTTTTTTATAGCAAACTTTGTCATATTTGATTCTAACCGCTTATTACAGAATCAACGTTGAGTAATGACTGCATAATTCATAGTCTTGTTTTTTAAATAAATTAGTATAATTTAGATAGAAAATAATTTTAAATGATGTAGCGTTGATTATGAAATGAATAGATAAGATTGAGTATGATTGCCGTAGAAAGGCAAAGGGAGAGTATATAAATCCGTGAATGGGAGCATGTGTGCCGTCATGTGCGAACATGGAAAGAGTCAAAGAGAGTGATCTGGTGTTCCTGGTAGATGCGGAGTTGGATTCGTGGGTCAGTCTCATCCCGCTCTCTTGGCATGGAAACCTGATTACGCAGAAGGATCGGATCATCGGTTCAAAGCGAAGCAACTCGAGCTTCGTCCACGGACAACCACCAACGAAATGACTGCATCTGCATTCAACTACCAAGGAAAAGTGGCGGATGAACAGAAAGTTTTCTAAAGGTTGAATGAATGAATGAAACGTTTGAGGTGAGCATCTTTTAGGAAATGCATTTGAAAAGTGGTTTTGCTTACACTAGTCGTTGTGTCCGTGCTCTACAGGTAAAGATGCAACGATGTAATCCCCTCTGAGATGAAAAATATGGTATGCATATTCTTTATAATACTAATTCTATTATGACACAGACGTACCATATGACGTAGCCGCTGTAATAAATCAAACTTATCTTCCTTTGGAACGCAAGAAGTTTATATAAATCACATAAGAATTTTATAGAAACTAAAAAAATAGAATTTAAAAAACTCGTGTTTAAATGGGGCCTTATAGTAAACGTGTCTCACTCTGTCAACGGCTTCTGCCGGAAATAAAATGACCTTATCAAACTTATGCTTTGGTTCCAAATAAAAGCTCAAAATAAAAACACGGGAAGAGGAAGGCCCGGCAGCCGGCACGAACCGACGAAAGATTCACACGAGCACACCGCAACCGATACAAACTGATCGGTCCGGCCCGGCCCATTTATGCCCAGGTTTTCCGCTGCGTCCCTCTCTCTCTCTCTGCTCCACGCATCGAGATCCCAAACCCTCTCTCTCTCCTCCGCGCCCTAGGGTTTCGCCGCGGTATCCGCCGCCTCTCCGGGAACGAGATGCAGCCGGCGATGAACGGCCCGCCTCCGCCGCAGCAGCAGGCGCCTCCACCGCCGTACTACCAGCAGCAGGCGCCGCCGCCGCCGCCGCAGTACTACCAGCAGGGACCACAGCCACTGATGTGGGGCCACCAGCCGCAGTACGCGCCGCCTCCGCCGCAGTACGCGCCCCCGCCTGTCCAGTACGGGCCGCCACCGCCGCAGCAGTACGGGGCCCCGCCTCACCAGTACGCGCCTCCGCCTCACCAGTACGCGCCGCCGCCGCAGCATTACGCGCTCCCGCCGCAGCAGTACGGGGCCGCGCCGGGAAGCAACGAGGTCAAGTCGTTGTGGATCGGAGACCTCCAGCCCTGGATGGACGAGAACTACCTCTACACCGCCTTTGATACCATGGTGCCGCAGGTGATGTTGCTTGTTCCGTAATTAGTACTCGTAGTTGCTACTACTTAGATTTGTTTTTTGGTCTGCGCGCGTCTTTAGTAGCAATAGTGATACTCGTATTAATGTTTCCTGTAATAGTTTTGGATAGCCTTTCCTGCTCGGGCCAGTGTTTCGGATACTCAGTTTGTTCGGTATTACTAGAACCATAAGATGCTCAGCATTATATGGCTGTAAGCTTTAGGTAGCGTTGATGGACTATGTCGTTTATGTTAAATTGTGTTTATTGTTTTGTCATGTGTGACATGCAATGAGTCTCTTTCTTAGCTTAAGAGTGGAAGGGTGAAGTTATTGATTTGTTTCTTACAATCTTCTATTGACAAGATGACACTAAGATGCAATATTTTATTGCAACGGCATAATTCTTTCCTTGAACTAATTACTTCAGGTTACACTTCAAAATTGATAGGTGTGTTGCTGATCTTTTTTTAACATTTTTTCTCAGTGGTTTATTTGCAATATCTTGATTGAACTCAGAAGTTCTTTTGCTAGTACTCCCTCCGTTCCAAAATATAAGCATTTCTAGGTTTGGTCAAAGTGAAACTTTTATCACTTTGACCATTAATAATGTAGAATTAATAATTTTTTATCATATAAAAAATATGTTTTTGGATTCATGATAAATAAGCTTTCATAAAAAGTATATTTTTATATTATTAGTAAAAATTAAAACAATTTGACTTTATCCAAACCTATAAATGCTTATATTTTGGAACGGAGGTAGTAATAATTTTGTTGATCGGTGCTAATGTGTTAACGAAATTGCAGATCGCCTCCATTAAAATTATCCGCAACAAACAGACTCAGCAACCTGAAGGTTATGGTTTTATTGAATTTCACTCTCGAGCTGCTGCAGAGCATACTCTGATGAACTTTAATGGGCGGATGATGCCAAATATTGACCAAGCTTTTAAGCTAAACTGGGCTTCTTCAAGCGCTGGTGATAAACGTGGGAACAATGGTCCTGATCACACAATCTTTGTTGGTGATTTGGCTACTGATGTTACTGACTATATGCTGGAAGAGGCATTCAAAGCTAGTTATCCTTCAGTTAGAGGAGCCAAAGTTGTTACTGACAGGGTCACTGGACGCTCCAAAGGATATGGTTTTGTACATTTCGGAGATATAACTGAGCAGACACGTGCTATGACTGAGATGAATGGAATGATGTTGTCTACAAGGCAAATGCGGATTGGAGCTGCGGCTAACAAGAAGGATATGGGTGCTCAGCAAACATATGCAACTAACGGTACGCTTAAGAGATCATTTCATTTTTTTTCTGAATTCCTTTCTGTTATTTTGTACTTGGCCAACGTTACGCAATTCACTGTTCTTTCTGGATGATTTTGTGTTTTCTAGCACATATTTTCTACTAGTCAAGCCACCTCAGCGTAGATGGCATGTCTTCTGTTGGTGTAAATGAAATGTTCTTCAAGCACTTTCCTTTCTAGGTTAGGATAATATAGACATAACCAGGTAAACCACTAAGCAAAATTCATGTTTCTCAAAGCAGGATACCATGCCATCTGCATTTAGGGCCTGGAAATATCTTCAGCTGTCTCCTGAAATCTGTGCCTCAGTTCGGTCAGTGTTTGATTTTGTGAGAATTTGGTTCTAAAGTACATCAGGAGTCACTCTGTATTTTCAGTTCTCCTTTGAAACTTGCTTTCCATCATTCTTCAGTAGCTGTAGTAGTCAATATGTTTACTTCTGAAGCAGACATTTTAATATCATAAGTAATTCTTTTCCCACCATTTTCTATGCATCTTTTATCTGCATGTAATGTCCCCTATAGGTTATGTAGTTTACTCTACATTGTGCCATAGTGGCAAAGTAGAAACTATGCTCTCCTTTTTTGTTCAACTATATATTATCTATATGCTCTTAATTTCTCCTACGGCTTAATCTTGTTTAGTCTATGTTGTACCATGGGTGTAGATTCTCCACATTGTTCAGATATTTTCTTATTTGTTCAATTCAGTTTCATATTCATTACATCTTTAGTTCTTTCCCTTCACTTGTACTTGACACATGCAATGAACAATGTTTTGTGAAGCAAGGATGATTTATATTTGCTTCGTCATTATTTTGTACTTGCATTGATTTTTGGTTATTAACTAATCAACTTGTTTCTGAGCCTTTTCTCCCTTTTTTTTTTTTTTGTTCTTCCATCCTGGTTCCCAGCAATGCATAGTAAATCCAATCATTCCTCTGATGGTATCTATGTCTTATCGTTGTAGGAGCATACCAGGGCTCTCAAGGAAGTTATTCAGAGAGTGATCAAAACAGTACAACAGTGAGTAAAATCTTTGGTAAAAAGATACTTTAGGAGATGCTGTTACCTTATCATTCGTTATTTTGCAATCTGCAATAGGTCTTTGTGGGTGGGTTAGATTCCAATGTAAATGAGGAGTATTTAAGGCAAGTTTTTGCTCCATATGGAGAAATTGGCTATGTGAAGATTCCTGTAGGCAAACGTTGTGGGTTTGTCCAGTTTACTAGCAGGTTCAGAAATTCTTAAAGCTATTAGCTAACAATTCTGTCATTTTAATCTAATCAGTGTTAGCTGATCTTTTGTTTCTGGTTTGCATTGCCATGCTTTCAGGTCGTCTGCTGAGGAAGCTATCCGTATGCTGAATGGGACTCAGATTGGTGGGCAGAATGTTCGGCTTTCGTGGGGCCGTAGCCCACAGAACAAACAGGTATCGTGTTCAAAGTAGAATCAATCAAATTTTACAGCCGCACCCTAGCTATACACTAATTAACCAAATACCATCCCTTTAGGCCACACAGCAAGATGCCAGCAACCAGTTTAAAGGCAACTACTATGGTTACCAACAGGGTTATGAAGGTTATGGCTATGGTGCACCCAATGTGCAAGATCCAAATATGCAACAAAGCTACTATGGATACCCTGGTTATGGCAACTATGAGCAGCAGCAGCCACCACAGCAACAACAGTTGCCAGCACATGATGAGCAGCAGCAGCAACCCTCACAGCAGCCCCCGCCACCACAGGAGCAGCAGCAGCAGCCCCCGCAACAGGTCTGGTGCTAATAAATCTTTCATTCATTTATAAAATCTTGTACCAAGTTATCTTTTTATATTAATAATCAGCTGAATGTCTCCTAAACCATTGGAAATATGGTTTGGAGCCATAGCACTTTCTGTGATCACCAGTATTTCGTTGCACATGTCATATGATTTCTTTTTGTCTGGAGAAAACTAACTTACCTTTTATTCTGCAGTGACGACTGTTGAGACAAATGGCTTCTTGCACGCTATCTGATTTAGAGGGAACATAGTGACATGAACTTCGATACACTGCCTGGAGTCGTGCGTGATGCCTTTTGCACTTGTAGGGATTTTAGAGGGAACTTTGAGTTGCATGAACTGAGGCCTGAGCTCAGTAGCTGCATGTGTTATCATATTTTCAGTATTATTAAAGAACAATTAGTGTCGTTTACTTTAATGGCACTCCTGATGTTATCTTATTATTTGTTTTGGAGACGTTCAATGTCTGGTACTAATGTTGGTAGTGGTCTCGCACTTCTGAAATTGGTGCTTGCCTGGCTTCTTGTCTATCTGGCCACCATTTCCATGCAATCGCATACGGCATGTGTAATGGAAATTCGAAGGTACATGTGACTTGCACATGCTGCCTCCGTTTAATAGCATTACGGAACATTGCTGCCTTACGAGGCACTGTCAGAAATACTCTAGGTTGAGCTGTGTAAACCTCTGTATTATCGATACTCATACAAGGTCGTGGCAGTATACCTTGATAGGTACAGCCGATTCTGCTTTATTCCCTCCATGTCATCGCCAGGGTCACTGACAATTGATGCTGGCGGAGTTTGCTACAAGTGCTAGACTTAATCTTGTATCGGATTGGTTTGGGCAAAAATCATGAATATCGATCGGTTTTCAAAAGGGCTAACTTGGCAAGGATTAGCACAACTGCGGAGCGACCTACTCCCTTCGTCTTGACACTTACATTGACACCATGTTTGAACTTATTTAATTTATTTAATTTTTTTTTACAATTTTCTGGAGTCAAGCATCCTGTGATTTGGAGAGATTTCACAGGAAGAAAGAGGGAATTTCAGATAATAACATGCAGATCTGGCCGTTAGGTGAGCAGATCATTGGGTCAAAGGTGTTGCTGCCTGGCAGAGTCCACGCGTAGTTGCCGAGGCGGAGCTATGTTTGCTGTTGAGGCAGAGACGTGTTTCTGTCAGAGAAGAGCCGCCTTGCTTTTGGGCGCCGTGGCGGTGGAAATTAGGCGAGCGCTTTGATAGAGGAGATGGAAGGCAGGCGCTGTGACATAAGAGGCCGAGGATGGGGGTCCCTGGGACTAGAGGGGAAGGCTCCAGGGCCGGGGCCTAGAGGGGAGAGGATCGAGAGCCCTGTGAGGAAGAGAGGACTCCGACAAAGCAGAGGCCGTGGAGATGAGAGCCGTGGCTGCAGCTGCGGAAGTGTGACACCCAAAATTTTAAACCTTTTTAAATATTAAAATTTCAAATTTCAATGCATTTCACAATTTAGACTAGATTAAAAATTCTAAAAAAAAAATAAAATAAATAAACTTGCTAGGAGTGCATAATATTTCATGTCATTGCATATAATTTAAATAAGTAATTGATTGAATACATAGTAATTAACAAGATTAAAAAGTAATTAATAGAATTAAAAAGGAAGAAAAAAAATAAAAGAAGAAGACCTCTCCTGGGCCTCCTCCCCCTCTCTCTCCCTCTCTCCCCGCCGGCCCACTCTTCTCTCTCCCTCTCGCGCGGCCCAGCCGGCCCAGCAGCTCTCTCTCTCACCGCCGCATGGACCCCGCCTGCCAACACCTTCCCTCCTCCTCCCAGCCGCGTCGCGAGCC